>ML797924.1:380459-396599 GCA_009831015.1 Picea engelmannii | reverse complement strand
AACTGGAGGGGTAATCCTGGAAGTAGGATCCATAGGTGCCTGAAATGGAAGTAATCAGCTTTAGGATTAAAGGCCAGGTGCCAACGTTTTATCATGAGGTTGCTTCCTGTTATAATCCACTTCTAAGACAGTAAAACATCTGCATCTTCAGGGGATTTACAAAGAAACCCCATCCAGCCTTTAGTCAGGAAGATAACTTCTAGTGCATATCCAAGTAATGGCTTCCATGAAACATCTACCCAAAATAAAATGGATACCTTACAGAGGTAGTTGTAGGCTAGTCTGCCAACTAGGCCACAGAGTGCTAAGTTCCAAGACTTTGGAAGCCCAACATCAGAACCTAAAACCATTTTATGAACAATTTATTTAGGCCTCCAGATTCGGCGACCTGGCCGAGGATTCAAAACTGATTTACTGCCCACCTGTGACTGGAAATGTTGGCAGTGTTTTTTTTTAGTGCCTTTAGAAACTAGTTTAGTTGTGTAACCAAAAGTAGATTGCAATAGCTCTGAAAAAGAGGGTGCACAGGGAGTACAAGGGGAGGAACGAAAATGTGAGGGAAGAGAAGGAAGACTAGGGGACTTGTGAGAGGAAGTATGATCCTTACCAATAGAGTCAGCGAAGTCAAATAAGCCTTCTTTTCTCCAAAGTTCCTCGTCAACCACATTCATCAATGTGCTGACGTTGGCTTCAACACATGGCAGGGGGTGTGAGGCCATGTTCAGGGCTCCACTGACTCCTAAACCCTGGAACCTTTGTAAGAAGACTCAGTAAGGTCAAAGCAAAGAGAGTATGCAGTGAAAGGGAGAAAAGAAACAATACCAAATGCTCAGTGGGTCCTAGACACTGAAGTGCGGAACCACAAGACCCTGTAGTGCAGAACCCAAAAAGACAAAGTAGTGCAGAACCTGAAAAGAGAAGGGTAAAAAATGTCTATGGAAGTAGTAAAGTGAGCATGACCAGAAGGTTCACAAGACTAATGGACACTCGAGTAGAGACAAAAGTTGTTCAATAAGTCACGAGAAGGAAAATGTAAAATGTGGAAGGATGTAACTGCAGTTGTGGAGAGATATTAAGAGTATATCAGCTCACCAGACGCCTCGGACCCACCAGTTTCTTATGACCTTTAAAATGACTTCTTAAGAGGTAAATAGAGAGTAAAGTTACGAAACCAGTTCCGAAAGAGATAGTCCACAGCTTCCAGTGTTCCAAAAAACACTCAACAAAGTGTCGATATAAAATAAAGGCAATGCCCACCACTGGTCAAGTGACATAACCTCAACTTCCAGCGATCCACAAAATACTCAAACAGTGTGCAGTTATAAAGTAAATGCAAATGACAGCACAAGAACGGGACAAAAAAGAGAGCAGAACTCGAAAAGAGGATAAAATATTGGAGGTTATCGAAGTAAGTGAGTACAGGAGGCTAAAGTTTGGAAAATAGCAGACAGTGAAGTAAAAAGCTGATGGAGAAACAGCCCAAGTCAGGTAACCCATATTAGGTATTCCATACCCGATCAATGAAAATGATGTAGATACTTATGACTACCAAAACTCAAAAGTCGGTAGCCCACCTGGGTAATAGAGTCCTCCATTGAAGAAATTTGAAACCTACAACTGGGCGGGAGTGCCTCCACTCAGCTACAACCTAAATACCAAGTTTCTCTTTCTTTCTTGAAGGTAAAAACTTAGATTAATAAGTTCTCATATTTTATCTTTCACCAATAACTTATTTGTTTTATTATTTTCTTTTATTTTTCTATATTCATAGATTGGAAAAAATGTTTTATTTAATTAGTCTATGTCATATTGACATAGCAAACATGAAACTAGAAAATTTTAAACATTCTTTATTATTTTTAATTACATTTTCCTATTATGAAATGGAGATATTTTTCACTATATTATTGATTCACATCTCTAAATAATATATTTATAATTAATTGTATTTTTTTAATTTTTAAAATCTCAAAAAAATTATAGTAATAAAATCTAGGTATTAATTTTAAGTAGAAATGTTAAAAAAATAAATCTATATATAAAATTTTAAATAGTCATACAAAAATTAATTTAAAATATTAAAAATTTAAGATGAATTATTATAATGCAAATGATTAGAAATGTTAGGATAGTTTTGAATGTTTAATTAAATGATATTAGATAGTTTTTGGAGTTTGTTACTTAAAACTATAGAAGAACATGTGTGTTTTAGTTCTGTTATACTTTGGAGTGTTATGTATAGGATTAATATGCCACAATTTTTATTCATCAATTTATATATTTTAAAAATATTTTGAAAAACTCATTTTACATTTGTGACATTGTCAATAATTACTAACAACTGAATTTGTTCAACTCTACTTTAACTTTTAAAGGTATAGAGTAGTCATTATTACTTTTATTTTATTTTTAGGCAATGCACAAGTAATACATTATCATAAGTTTCAAGTATTCCATAATTATTTTAACTTTCATTTTGGATTACGTACAACTATTACATTAAAATATGTTTAAGAGATAAGTATAAGCAACTTTGTTGCTAATTTCACTTGTTATTTTATGTATTTACTTAACCCCATGGACAATGTGTAGCTATGATAGATATTATTTCCACTCATCTCTCAACTCCCTCTTCTCGTATTTATATGCAAGTTTGAAATATTGAACTATTGGGATTCACCTAAAGTGGGATGTCTCATGAGACTTCTCCACCCACAGAAAGTTAGGCCCTAGTATATTTTTGGGTATGTGATATATTCTTTGCATGTGTGGGGGTGGGGGGTGCATCAAATTTGATGACAGCATCTGATTTTTCTATTTTAACATTTTTCGTTATTTTTAGTGGTTTTCTAAATTAATCCCACATTAAGGGATTAGGGTTTTGGTAGTTGCATGTCGATGATTGCAACATCGTGTGACATTCTCCAAGTTGTTCTCCTTTGGACTGAGTTGAGTCGATCTGTGAGAGGGCTCATGTGATGGGTGTGTCGTTCTCCCCTGGACTAAGTTGAGACGATGTGTGCCCATGTGTTGGGTGTGCTCATGTGATGGGTGTGCGTCGAACTCTGGATTGATTTGTTATGAGGTGTGGTCTCTTGTCTACTCCTCTGGACTGAGTTGAGATTACTTGAGATGGTCTTCTACCTTATACTCCTCTAGGCTGAGTTGAGTCAGCTTGAGATGGTCTGTTTCCTTGTACTCTTATGGACTTAGTTGAGTCGGCTTGAGATGGCTCTCGAGATGGTACTCCTGTGGACTCAGTTGAGTGATCTATTGAGAGTGACGTCCTTGTGGATGAGCACATGTGGACGTGTCCCTAGTGGCTGAGCACTAGAGGATGTGAGATATCCCTTGCTATATTGTCAGAGAGTGAGACCTTGGTAAAACCCTAATTTATGTTGGAAAGGGTACAAGTCAGCCCCACCATGGAAAAGATAATTAATATTGTGTAATGATTAATTATATTTTAAGTTGTTCAGGTCGGCCCTATTGTGCCAATAGACACATCTATTTGATGTAATAGGATTTGTATAAATAAGAGATAGATTCCCATTGTGGATCGTATCTCTCACATGCAAAAAAGCATGGTCTGAATTTATGAGGAAGGACTACAACTCGCACTTTTCTAGGAGCTAGTTTTCTCAGTCATAAAAACACCCTCTTGTGTGCTAGGTTTCGGTGGTGGATGGAGGATCTTCTCTTGGAAATATAGTAATGGGATTGTTGGGCTTTTCCCTTGGTTGAGAAGGGTTTTCCTAGGATACTTTGTGTGTTCTTGTGCATGGTTATTCTTCTTGTGATCTTGGTTTACTGTAGCTAATGTATTGTTGCAGTGGTTATGGTTCAGCTAATGATAAAATGAAATTAACTACATGTGCATCAACTTAACCATCAAAAATTAACTTGGTATCAGAGCAGTGTACTTGAAAATGACTTTCTGCACAGCAAATAAAAGGCAGATCGTGGGGATTTGAAGGGTTTGATCCGAAATCGGATTCAGAAGCTTGACAGGGCTTGAAAAATGCTCAAAAATGAAAGTGCTCGGAATCCGATGAAACCAACACCATTGCATCTGTCTCGTCTTCCTGATTCCGGTGGTATATTTACTTTGTCAAACGGAGTCCGTATGGAGAAGATATCGCATTCTGTCCGAAAAGTCAAACAGGCAAAAATTTGTTGACTGTGCAGTCCGTACAGTCCGTACGGACGCTGACGTGGCAAGTCCGTACAGGACACGTGGCAGGTCCATACAGGACACGTGGAGGCTCCAGGTGGTGACACGTGTCAGGCATATTTGGCGTTTTGAGCGTACGGTTGGACCAATCCTGAAGTGACACATGTCACAACTGGAAGGGTGACACGTGGCACGGGATGACGTCAGCAGCCTACGTGTCAGATGACGTGGCGTATGGAAGAGGATGTGACAGCAGGTGACGTTGCAGATGACTGGACCGTACGACGAGTGACGTGGTGGATGACATTGCAGTACGGCTCTGACATGTGGACCAATCGACAAGTGACACGTGGCACTGTTCGAGCGAATGGTTGGGTGCCACGTGGCCCAATCAGCGGCTGCCACGTGGCACCCCAGGATTGGTTCGTTGGTTTATATAAAATTATATGTGTTAACCGGATTCGAACCATGGATCGCTCCCACCGGCTACACCTTCGCAAGTGCCCTCCGACCACTAGACCACCGATCGTGCCTTGTTTTGTATGCGGGCTACACTATATTTAAGTTAGTGTTGTTATATAACGGACGGGGGGGTCGGGTCGAGGCTTAGCCCCGACCCGAAGTTTATTTGTATAATGTGACCGATATTTATGCGTGGGGTGCTAATTTATGGCGCGGTTTCAATATTTAACCAACGGTTATAACCGTTACCAAATGTGCGCAGGGAGTTTCACTGTTTTGTTAAGCCCACGGTTCTATTTACAACCCCATATGACCAGCAGTTGAGCGTTGAATGGAGGTTAGGGCCAGCGCTTAGCCCCTTGGGCTAGCGCTTGGCCTTATTGAACCCATATGACCAGTTTAAAAGGTGCGCGCGCCCGAACGAAAGGGGGTTAAGCCCGTGTATAACTATATTATATAGTTAAAAGTGGGTTTTTTTAACCACTTTTGTTATTTTAAATGTAATTAACCCATTGTTAATGGTTTTTATCCATTTTTGGGGGTTATTAGGCATTTTTGGAGCCTAAATTCGTGGAGGAAGTTGGAGATGGACAACTAACTTCCCAACTATTTAACCAAGGCCAATTTGAGGCCATGGGGACAACTTTTGAGAGCATTCAGAGCAGAGATGCTGAGGAGAAGCCAAGTCAAAGCCAGTTTGAGGCAGGGAAGCCGTTGAGGAGGAGATGTTGTCGGACCATTTCTGAGAGCTCCGGACGTCCGTTTTGCGTGTCGTTTGTTGTGCATGGTTCTAGAGATCTGGGCGAACATGACCAGATCAGTCTTGTAGCCATTTGGCATCACAGGGATGTACCATTGAGTTTTCGAATAGAAATAAAGAAGCCTCACCCACAGAGAAAAGGCCCGGAGACGTAGGAAAAAGTTGTGTCGAACTCCGCTATCAACCTGTGTTTTATGGTTTGTTGTCTTTCATTACATTTCAGATCTGCACATTTGTATATGGCTGTATAATTCCTCTTATTTCTTCATTTTTTCTAAGTTTCCCAATCGTCAATTAATTCATGCAAATTAAAACTCAACCATAAGTCATTCGAAAAATCCTGACGGATCAGGGTTGGACCACTGTGGTAAATTTTAAAGGCTAGTCGTAGGCATATTAACCTGGGTCAAGCCCTGTTTAAGGTCTTAAAAGAGACCATGGTATGGAGAGGCTCCTCTCTAAGGCTGCTGCAACTAGAAGGAGAAAACAGACCTACAAGAGGCTAAAACCACACCTAACCATGGATTTAAAGATTGTTTTTGGTGACAGAGTTGGGCCTATTCTAAGTTTGTTCTGAGGCAGTGAAAATCTAAGGTCAGTTATTCAGCCAAGTTCTCAGAGCTAGCTTGAGGGTTGTCCAGGCATGTTGAAGAAAAATTTTAGAGGTATCCTTTGGCAAAGTTTAAAGTATGTTCTGTGCATATTTTATGAGCAGTTTCAGTCATGTATTTGATGCATGTTTAAGGCTTGTTTGAGGTGAGGTTAAGCCATGTTCTGAGGTATCTCCTAGTGCAATCCTTCGGGATTTTTTTGAAGTGGATACCAAATATATCTATGTTGTGATTAAGGTTTGTTCCCACTCCAATTTGGAGAATTTCAGACCTGATTGGGTGCATGGTACTGGATTGTTTTGGCACATATTTCAGGACAATTTAGGCCGAGTTTTTCAAACCAGGCTTAAGGAGAGTTTCATGAATCTGTTATTGAGAGTTAGTCTCGACACATGATAGAAGTATATTGATGACCCAACAAAGGTAAAGAAGGCAACATATTGAGGCCTATACCTAAGCTTATTCTAAAGCAAACACAAGACCATTTATAAGCATGTATTACATGTATATCTAGTGCAATTTCAGAATTTCTTTGAGTACGAATTATAGAGGTGTGTAAGCATTGTACAGATCTATCTTGAGAGCATATTTATGAAGTAGATAAGCAAACCTTCAGAATTGTTTTTAGTGAAGCATCAAGGGCAGTCTTGACCTGCGATTAAGGGACTATTTTGAGGCAAGTTTTCAGGGATCATTTGGACAGCTATTGTGCAAGACCTCGGGAGGTAGAAGAACGCGTTTTTAGTACAGGTTTGAAGTTCCTTATTGAGGGAAAATCTGAGTCAAGTAATATTGCAGGTCCGATTTTACCTTGGGAGAAGATCTGTAGTAGAGGTTGAGAGATATCTAAGACACTTATAAAACAGATAAACCTTGGTGTGACTTTTGAGCATGGGATATATTCAAGATATAGTAAGGAGACTACTAGCCCTTGTCACTATGAGACTAGACTTACAGCTAGTGATGTGCAAGGTTTCAAGACCTTGTCACTATGAGATTAGACTTGCAACTAGTGATGTGCAATGAAAGCAACATTAGCCACCTCAAAAGAAGTCAAGGAATGCAAGCAAGAACGACGAGGATTTCTTCTCTACCTCAGTCTTCTCGAGAAGACCAAAAGCAAGATTGAGCATGATTGCAAACTAAGGTAAGTCTTGTACTACTTTCCTTAATTGATTTTATCATTTTTCTGTAGTAGCTTGCTTTTGATAATGAAGGGTATTATCCCTGGTGTGGGAGCCCTCATGACTTGGACCATTATCCCTGGTGCGGGAGTCCAAATTTTTTCTTGGTTGGTCATTATCCTAATATAGGAGGCCATTTTGGTTATTATCCCTTCGGCAGGCCATCTTGGTTATTATTCTAGTACAGGAGGCCATTTTGGTTGGTATCCCTTCGGGAAGTCATCTTGGTTATTATCCCGGTACAGGAGGCCATGTTGGTTGTTACCCCTATGGCAGGCCAAATTTCTTATTTTATTATTGAAGGGATATTATCCCTGGTACGGGAACCCATTTGTGTTGGTTGGTTATTATCCTAAGTACAAGAGGCCATTTTGATTGTTATCCCTATGGGAGGTCATCTTGGTTATTATCCTAGTATGGAGGCGAGCATAGTACTGTAGAGGCAGAAGAGGATATGAGAAGACATAGAATGTCTCCAGGTTAGCAACACCAGAAAAGGAAGATATTTATCCTTCAGACTTCAAAGGGAGTCAATTGACTCAAAGGGAGTCAAACTATTTGAGAAGAAGGAAGAAATAATACCTTATCCCCCTTCAGCAATTCAGAGGGAGACATTTGTTGATCCAGTTGATCCTATAGCTCCAGTTGATGTTCCCAGAGACATTGCAGTAGGTCGAAAGAGGCCTACATTGACAGACTCTGCTAGAGGCAAAGGGACATGCAACTCCTCGTGGTACATTTTGAAAGAGCAAGAGACCACAAAGATTTTTGAGCTATGTTTCAGCTATGAGCCACATCATTGATATTGAACCTTCTTGTCATGGAAAAGCAGCAAGACAACATTTTTGGAAAGATGCCATGACCGAAGAGTATCAGTCCATCATGAAGAATAATGTGTGGGATATTATTCTGAGATGGAAAGGGAAGCCTCTAGTGACTTCCAAGTGGATCTATAAGATCAAACATGCAGCTGATGGAAGTGTTGAGAAGTACAAAGTGAGATTTGTGGCTAGAATATTCTCTCAGGTGGAGGGAATAGATTATGAGGAGATATTTTCTCTTGTTTCCCAAGTACAATTCCATATGTACAATTATTGATCTTATAACATCCATGGGTTGGAGACTACATCTGATGGATGTAAAGACAAGCCTTTCTCAATGATGAGATTGAGGAAGAAGTTTACACCGAGCAGGTAGATGGATTCATGACACATGAGAAGGAGTCTCATGTATGTAGGTTGAAGAAATCCTTGTATGGACTAATGCAGGCACACCGTGCTTGATATGAGATACTTGATGAGTTTGGGCTTCAGAAAGAGTGTTGTTGATTCAAACCTATACTACAACAATGTCGGTGGCGATTGCTTGATTTTTGGTCCTATATGATTCAGAAAGCCTTATTGTTGAATGCAAGTGTGCATTAGCTTATGAATTTGAGATGAAGGACCTTGGTATGATGCACTACTTCTTGGACTAGAAGTAGAGCAGAGGAATGATGAGATTTTCCTGAGTCAAGGAAAATATACAGTGGAGATATTCAGGATGATGGAAGGAAAAGCCATGCCTACGTCGATGGTGATGAACTTGAAGAAGATGAACGAGGCTTCTTTCAATTCATGCGAGATTGATCTACATATTTACCGATAGTTGATTGGATCGTTGATGTATCTAGTTAACACCAGACCTGATATATGCTATGAAGTGAATGTACTCAATCAGTTTATGAGTCAGTCGAGACAGACACACTGGATAGCAGCGAAGCATGTGTTAAGATATCTACGAGGCACAATTGGTTATGGCCTGAGATATGCCTCTGGTGTAGACATGAGATTGCAAGGATATTCTGATGCAAACTAGGCAGGGAGCGCAGTGGACCGGAAGATCACATTCGGTTGTTGTTTTACTTTGGGGTATGCCATGGTTTCCTGGTGCAACGGGAAACAAGAACTCTATGGCTTTGAGTACCACAAAAGCAAAGTACATAGCATTATGTGTGGTAGTCTGCGAAGCAGTGAGGCTTCACAAGCTCCTTGCAGACTTCTTTGGACATGAGATGGATTCCACTGTTATCCATTGCGATAACCATAGTTGTGTGAAGCTCTCCGAGAATCCTGTGTTTAAACAATAAATTGAAACACATTGAGATATGGTGCAAAGGAAAGCAGTACATGTGCATTACCTTTCTACACACGAGAAGGTTGCATATGTCTTCACCAAATCGCTTGCCATGATGAAGTTCGAGTACTTTCGTGAGAGACTTGGCATAGTGGAGAATTCCTCCCTAGCTGAGAGGGCCCATGTGATGGGTGTGTCGTTATCCTCTAGACTAAGTTGAAATGATGTGTTCCCATGTGTTGGGTGTGCCCATGTGATGGGTGTGCATCAGACTCTGGACTGAGTTGTTATGACGTGTGGTCTCTTGTCTACTCCTCTGGACTGAGTTGAGATGACTTGAGATGGTCTCATGCCTTGTACTCCTCTGGACTGTGTTGAGTCAGCTTGAAATGGTCTCTTGCCTTGTACTCCTATGGACTTAGTTGAGTCAGCTTGAGATGGCTCTCCAGATGGTACTCATGTGGACTCAATTGAGTGATCTGTTGAGAGTGGTGTCCCTGTGGGTGAGCATAGGTGGATGTGTCCCTAGTGGATGAGCACTAGAGGATGTGAGAGATCCCTTGATATATTGTCAGAGAGTGAGACCTTGGTAAAACCCTAATTTATGTTGGAAATGGTACAAGTCAACCCTACCATGTAAAAGATAATGAATATTGTGTAATGATTAATTATATCTTAAGTTGTTTAGGTTGGCCCTATTGTGCCAATAGACACATCTATTTGATGTAATAGGATTTGTATAAATAAGAGATAGATCCCCATTTTGGATCATATCTCTCACATGCAAAAACGCATGGTCTGAATTTATGAGGAAGGACTGCAACTTGCACTTTTATAGGAGCTAGTTTTCTTGGTCATAACAGCACCCTCTTGTTTGCTAGGTTTCAGTGGTGGATGGAGGAACTTCTCTTGGCAATATAGTAATGGGATTGTTGGATTTTTCCCTTGGTTGAGAAGGGTTCTCCCAGGATACTTCTTGTGTTCTTGTGCATGGTTATTCTTCTTGTGATCTTGGTTTACTGTAGTTAATGTATTGTTGCAATGGTTATGGTTCAGCTAATGATAAAATGAAATAAACTACATGTGCATCAACTTAAACATCAAAACTTAACTTGGTATCAAAGCAGTGTACTTGAAGATGACTTTATGCACAGCAAATGAAAGGCAGGTCATGGGGATTTGAAGGGCTGGACCTCTGTGGTAAAGTTTAAAGGCTGGATGCATGCATATTAGCCTCGGTCGAGCCCTGTTTAAGGTCCTAAAAGAGGCCACGGTATGGAGAGGATACTCTCTAAGGCTGCCGCAACTAGAAGGAGAAAACATTTGACGTTCAGGAGGCTAAAACCGCAGACCTAACCATGGATTTAAAGACTGATTTTCGCAACAGAGGTGGGCCTATTCTAAGGTTGTTCTGAGGCAGCGAAAATCTGAGGCCAGTTATTCAGCCAAGTTCTCAGAGCTAGCTTGAGGGTTTTCCAGGATTGTTGAAGGAATATTTTAGAGGTATCCTTTTGCAAAGTTTAAAGCTTGTTCTGTGTGTATTTTATGAGCAGTTTCAGCCATGTATTTGATGCATTTTTAAGGCTTGTTTGAGGGGAGGTTAAGACCTGTTCTGAGGTCTTCCCTAGTGCAATCCTTCAAGATTGTTTTTAAGTGGATACCAGATATATCTATGTTGTGATTGAGATCTGTTCCCGCACCAATTTGGAGTATTTCAGACCTGATTGGGTGCGTGGTACTGGACTATTTTGGCACGGATTTTGAGGACAGTTTAGGTCGAGTTTTTCAGACCAGACTTAAGGAGAGTTTCAGGAATCTGTTATTGAGAGTTAGTTTCAACACATGATAGAAGTATATTGATGACCCAGAAGCATAGAAGGCAGCATATTGAGGCCTATATCGAGGCTTATTCTGAAGAAAACACAAGACCAGTTATAAGCATGTATTACAGGTATATCTAGTGCAGTTTCATAATTTCTTTGAGTACGAATTATAGAGGTGTGTAAGCGTTGTACAGATCTATGTTGAGAGAAGATTTCTAAAGTAGATAAGCCAACCTTCAAAACAGTTTTTGGTGAAGCATCAAGGGTAGTCTTGACCTGCGATTAAGGGACTATTTTGATAAGTTATGTGGCTTGTTAAAATGATCGAGCAAAAGTGAAAAATAAATATTGGACAAGAAGCATGTGCAAGAATAATGAGTTGTTGAAGTGAAACAAAAAATGGGGGACAGATAGTATGAGTAAGATAGTGAGATCTATAATGATTAAGACAACCATGATGAAGATAAAGGCATTTTTCAATGTATATGGAAGATGTGGTTTCCTTCATATAGCCATATGGTATTAGAAATTGTGATTAGAGCAATAATAAGGTGGGTGGTTTGGACTAAGAGTTTTTGGGTATTTTCAACATTGTTATTATATTTGGACCTAGACCAAAACTAACTAGCCCAAAATTTTGACTCAAACTGGAACTAGACCAACATTGGTAAATGACTCAATCAAATAAAAAATACATAGAATGTTCAAATTTTAATTAAAAATAGACTTATGTACATTAATGTAAATCCGGACCATTTAACACAAAATGTGCAAAGTTTGTTGATTCATATTGCGTGTAAGGGTGAAAATAGAAAATTTACATTGATATGATATAATTTTTAGATACATCAACTTAAATTCTAAGAGAAAATGCATAAACATTGAGGCTCTAAATGGACTCTAAGGTCCAAAATTCATCCTAGTATAATCAAATGAGTACATAATGGTTGGTCCCATTGGTACTCACTATTGAAAAACAAATATATAAATGTTTTTAAAATGTTGGAATGGAACATGTCGTTGAGAACTTTTTGAAAAAATTCCTAGAAGCTTTTTTTGTGTTTCTATCTTTCGTAAATGTTTCTATGGGCATTTTTGAAATGTCCTCATTTAGGAAACATTTCCTTAGGGGAAGTAGGGGTGTTTCTAGTAACATATTTTGAACTTTGTGGATTTTTCATCATTCAAGATTATTTTAACATTAGGCTCATAACAAGATGTGATTACACCTTGGGAGGAGTTTCATGTTCATGAAGAAAGCCAATAAGTTTATCTTTTACTTATTTGTAATTGAGGATATTGAAGATATATAAAGAAAATAGGGATATTTTCTAGTTACCAAAGAATATCATTGATCCAAACATTTCAACTTTATTTTATGTTCCTTGATCATCCTTTAAATAAACTTTATGATCTTTTTTGTGAAAAGTTTGCACATGTGAAGTTTTTAACTAGAATCAGAACTAAACGAAGGTTAGACCAAGACTGGATCGGAACGGGTCAAAAAATTATTTTGCAAAATTAGATGAACTATTTTTGGGGGTTAATATGTTGTACAGAGGGCTTTGGAGGGTTGAGGGCTAGTCTGTATTGAAACTAGCCATGCATGACCAATTGGCCATGAATCAAAAGAGGGATCAATGGGTGTGATAGAAGGCAAACATCGAAGGAAAATATCCATAGTGTTTTAATGTCCTTGTACCTTAAAAAGGGGTTTTCTTATTATGAACATATTGAAATCACTTCGATAGTGAGAAATTGATGGCTCACATTCATCTTCAAGGATTGAGAAAGTGTGGATAGGGGGTCCAACTTTACTATGAATGGTTGAGGTTTCATCCTCCAATCTATATCAATGACCACAATCTCTCGCAGTGTTTTGAATAGGATTGAATCAAGAGGTACCCAAGTTCTCCTCTAATGAATAGATTCCATCCCATTGGGGAAACATGCACAACCATGATTTCACCATTTGGGGATTTTTACTCATAGTGAAAAAGAAGGTTGCTAGGGGATTAAAAAGGATGGCCCCACTATCACAACTAATAAAAGAGTTGCATGTCGAAGCATTGAAGGATGAAATAAGGCCTAAGGCCCACAGTAAAGAACCTAGGGATTGTGTGTGAAGATCATTGGGATTTAACGACACTTGTACATGTGATGTTGCATATGGTATTGACCTACATAACATGAACTGACCCAAAGAGTGCAAGGATGAGATTGTCTAAGTGGATTCTATCAATGAAAATTGGAAGGTATTGAAGGGATTCACCCAACTAGTGAAAATCCAACACTTGACAATTGTGACCTATAAAATAAAAAGAAAATGGATATGAGTTTGAGGGGACCTAAGTCACAAGAAAGACGTGTATTCTGTTAGAAAAAACAACTCGTGTTTACTAGACTATGATTTAATAATAAAAAAAAATGAAGGAATGTCTTCTTATTTGATCAGGTTACTTAAGCCCATGGACAATGTGTAGCATTGCAAGAGGTTATTTCCACTTATGTCTAGATTCCATCTTCCAATATTTGCACACATGACTTAAATATATGATCTATTGGGATTTATCTAAAGAGGGATTCCCCATTAGACTTCTCCACCCACATGAAGTCAAACCCTAGTATATGAAGAATTGACTAAATGATCCGATACACAAACAATATTCATGTTAGATCCATCCTCTTTATTTCATCTATGTTTCATGTATATCTCAACTTCAAAATTTAGAGGAATCAAACCTCATTGAATTTAAGATCAAGGATGACTCCCTTGAGTTGGAAAAGCATCGGTGATAAAGTGAGAGGAGGGATGTTATGGTGATTATGCATATCATTCACGAGTAGCACCAAACTTGCTCTGAATGGTTTGAGGTACTTTTCATTTGGAAGGGTGAGTTTGGGACTAACAATACCCAAGCTACATTAATGGATGTGGATATCCTAGAAGGAATTGAAGGACTAAAATTAAAAAAAATTATTCAAATCACGAGAATGAACAATGTGATAAGGTATGTTACTCCTTAAAATGATTCGGTAAAAGTGAAAAATAAATATTGGACAAGAAGAATTTGAAAGAATAATGTGTTGTCAAAGAGAAGCAAGAGTTTGGGGATAGTCGTTATGTTTAAGATAGTGACATGACAAATTATGAACAAAACCATGGTGGAGATAAAGGTATGTTTTGAGATAGATGGAAAATATGGTTTCCTTAATATACCCATATGGTACTATAAATCATGGTTGGGACAGTGATAATCTGGGTGGTTTGGACTAGAACATTTTGGTTATTCTCAACAATTTTATTATACTTGTACCTGGACCAAAATTGTTGGGCCCAAAATTTTGACTCGAACCATAACTAGATTGGCATTTGTAATTGACTCAGTTAAATAAAAAATACATAAAATATTCAAATTTTAAGTTGTGTGTGTGTGTGTGTGTGTGTGCGCGTGCACGCACGCATCAATGTAAATGAAAACCATTAAACACCAAATATGCAAAGATTTTTTATTTATATTGCATGTAAGGGTGAAAATAGAAAAAATACATCATGTTGATACAAGTTTTGAGATACATCAAATTAAAATTTTGAGAAAAAATGCAGAAACATTGAGGCTCTAGATGGCCTAAAAAGTTAAAAAAATCATCCTACTATAATGAAATTAGTACATATTGATGGGTCTTATCGAGACCCGCTGTCAAAAAACAAATATAAACAAATATAAACAAAATAAATAAATAAATGTTGGAAATAGGACATGTTAGCAGGAAATGTTTGGAAAATGCCCTAGAAGAATTTTTCAACTTTTTTAACTTGGTAAATGTTTTTGGTTGTATTTCCCAAATGTCACCTTTTAGGAAACATTTTCCTAGAGGGAAGTAGACCCCTCGGGGTGGTTTTGGTAACATGTTTTGAACCTTGTGGACCTTTCATCATTCATGATTATTTTCACTTTAGTCTCATAATAAGATGTTCTCGCAACTTGGGGAATTTTGTTTTCATGAATAAAAGAAGGAATTCTATGTTTTACTTATTTACACTCGAGGATATTCAAGATGTCCAACAAAGTTTGTGATCTTTTCCAATTACCAAGGCATGTAATCAATGCATGTTCATTCACTCTCATTCGAATCAACTTTATGATCCCTTTTGTGGAAAGTTTACACACATGGAGATTCTAATAGAAACCGAAACTAGAACTTGTTGAGGGCCAAAACAAGATTAGACAAGAACTAGTTGGAAAATGGGGTTGAAAAACTAACTCAGCTAGTTTTTCAGGTTAACATGCAATGTAGATGAATACAAATGAATGAGGGTTGGCCATGTTTGGAATCAGTTGTATAAGACCAAATGGACATGAATCATAAGAGGGATCAGTGGGCATGCTAACATGAGATCAATGGCAGAAAAGATCCATGATTTTTAATGTTCTTTCACCTTATTGAAGGTTGTATTAATTTGAACAAGTAAGATTACTCTAACAACTAGAAATTGACAACTTTCATTCATTCATGGTGATTTTCAAAGTATTGGATCAAGGGTTCAACTTTCCTCTAAATGACTTAGGTTTTACTCACCAATATATATTAATGGTTAGGATATCTCATGGGATTTGGAAGATGCTTGAGTGGGGAGGTAGTTATTTTGTCATGAACAATCATAATCTATCACCCTCGGGACACTTGGATGACCCATATTTCAATGGTGAGGAGTTCTCCTCATAGTGTAAAAGAAGGCATCTAGGGTGATAGGAAAGGAAGATCACACTATCACATCCAGGGGAAATTTTAAGGATCCATGTTTATCTTGAAGTGTAGAAACCTTAGCAAATATTTATAATTATTAAAATGGAAACTATAAAAATTTTGGCAATATTTTGTAAAAATATTCAAATTTCTAAGTATTTTATACAGTTTCTAGAAACTTTTGGCGATTTTAAGTAAAATCATTTTATCCTAGAATTTGGGGGAATCATTTTAAGCAAAAATCAAAATTAGAGATTTTTTT
>ML797924.1:278035-336784 GCA_009831015.1 Picea engelmannii | reverse complement strand
GGTTGTTTCAATATTTAATTCATTCAACATTTGCAAAGACATTTTAATCATGAGCCAAGTATCACAATCATAATCAATTATAAATGATTTCATTTATCCCAAATAAAATAACACAATTTATTCACAAGGTTAAATCCATACCATGAACTCATTGACATGTTATAGCCATACATCATCATCATGAAACAAAGACTAATTATATCAACGAGACATTATACTTGCAATCTGATCCAAATTTTATGAGTAGAACGAAATGAATACATACTGTTAAAATATTATTAAAACAAAATAACAGAGATACAGTAAAATTGGTTTTCTATTCAATAAGGAAATAAGATGAAACTGTAAAATGTAGCGAAAAACAAGCTTCCTGGAATGGTGGCGACTTATCTCTGAGAAGAGATGTGACGGTTGCACTCATTCACAAGAAGATGGTTACAATGAGGCTCTGAAGGCCTTTTACAATAAACAATAATTTCAAAAACCCTAGACATCCAAAAACCTAACCCTAGGAGATGAAGCGCCAAAAGTCATGTGGCCTCGTTTGGGTAAGTTAGTACATCAACTTCCCGGGGTCGTAACTTTTGCATAGGATCTTTGTTTTAGGCGCACGATATCCCGTTGTAAAGGTCTAACCGAGAAGAATAATTTTCAAATGGTCTAAGGCAACATATAGTACAATTTGTGGGCCCAAAATCCCCAAAAAAACGTCATTTAGGACCTCAAAACGGCCCCGGAAGTTTGGAACCCAAAAAACTGTCGAAAAACTGCCAAGGTGGAAAATTGTTTTTCGAGCCAGCGGAATAGGTGGGTGGCCACCAATATCCACCTGTATCAATCCTCCCTCCTTAAGAAGCAATGGTATCCATTGCGTTGAGTTCCCCCATCAAATGAGGAAATTTCTGTTGAATTTGGCCCCAGGTGAGCCACTTGTCTTGGTGCAGAAGTTGCTCTGCTTTGATGACTCGATAAAGCTAGATCCTTTGTTGTTGAGTGCCCTTGATCTGTGTGTCCACAATCTGATCATTGGATTCTTGTTGCATGCATTCAGGGTTGAGCTCTGTTGGTGTCAACTGCTCTGTTATCTCTTAGGTGTCCAATAATGGTGGGAAATATGGTCGAAGGAGAGCCACGTTGAAGATTGGATGCAGACCAAGGAAGGGGGGAATGTTGAGCTCAAAAGCATTGTCACCCAAAGCCTTAGTGATGGTGTAAGGTCCATAACAGAGTGGGCAAAGCTTCCTATGGGGCTCTGTAAGACATTCTTTCTGCAAATGCAACCAAACTTTGTCGCCCACTTGAAACTTATGTGGCACCCAATGTTGATCATGGCGTTGCTTGTACTTGGCATTAGACTTCTGTAGAATATCCTGAACCTCTTGGCGGATGTGTTGGATCCGCCTAATGAATCGGGTGGCTTTGTCATCTTCTAATGAAACAGGGGACGAGTCGACCGAGGTGGTCGCCAAGGGTAGTGCAACATCCATGGGGCCCAATGGTTGGAATCCCAACCCCACCTGAAAGGGTTTGTGGCGAGTTGAGATATGCAAGGCTCGGTTGTAGATATGTTGGACATAGGGAAGACTCTCATCCCATGTGTGGGGGTGTTTTGAATTGTAAATGTGTAGGCTATGTACGACCATCCAATTGACGACCTCAGTTTGGCCATCTGTCTGGGGGTGGAAGGTAGTGGATTTGGTGAGCTTGGTATCCATCAGTGACTAAAGGTTTCGACTAGAATGAGCTAAGGAATCGACTGTCACAGTCTGAGATAATGGTTTGTGGGATCCCAAAATGTACCCATACTCATTTAAATAAGAGCTTGGCAGTGGCTTTTTTTGTGATGTTCTTCTTGCAGGCGGCTAGAATCGCCATCTTGGAAAAGCGATCAACAACCACAAAAACACAGTCATTTCCCCTCTTAGTGGATGGGAGGCCCGACATGTAGTCCATTGAGATGGATTCCCATGGCATGTTAGGAGAAGGCAGAGGAGTGTACAGGCTCTATTTCTTAGTGGTCGGTTTGGCAATAATGCATGCGGTGCAGGACCTGATATACTTTCTGACATCCTGTCAAAGTTTCGACAAGTAGAAATGTTTCTGCAGCACTGCCACTATCTTTTCAATGCCAAAGTGTCCTGCCACCCGATTGTAGTGAGCTTCCCAAATCAGCTTCGCGCGCTCGCTTGATGGAACGCAAAGATGGCCCATATGACACAACAACTCATCCTGAAGATGGAAATTAGCGACCACTGAGTGCGCGCCCAACATTTGCTAGGTGGTAGAGAAGTCAGGGTTTGTCCCATAAAGGTGGGGCCATCCGGAGGTCTCGTGGGTGCAAGATTCTAGCACCTTGGTGAGTGTCGTGAATGGAGGTCATATGAGATAGTCAACAACTCGGTTGGTACTTCTTGTTTTATACTTGATGTTGAGGTCGAACTGTTGTAAGTATGTTGGTCACTTCTGATGGCGATCATTTTGCAATTTTCCTTGGGTCTGCATGAACTGTAGTGGCTTGTGACCAGTGTGGATGACTGTCTCCTTCCCAAGAATGTAATGTCTCCACTGGCAGCAGGCTTGCACAATGGAGTACATTTCATTGTCGTAAGTAGGGTACTTAAGGACAACATATGATAGTATCTCACTATGATATTCCACGGGGTGGTTGTGTTGAGTGATAACAACGCCCATAGCATAGTCTGAAGCATCTGTCTCGATCTCAAAAAGATGTTGCAGGTCCGGTAATGAAAGTATCAGGGATGAGCACAAACGCTTCATCAAGTCATCGAAGGCTTGTTGTTGAGACAGGACCTAGACAATTTTTTCCTTACCGCCACCCTTAGTTACTTGGCTGAGGGCCCATGCGATATGAGAGAATCCAAGCAGGAACCTACGATAGAAATTAGCGAGGCCCAAGAAGCTCCGAAGTTTAGTGAGTGTGGTTGGGGCTGGCCAGTCGCGGATGACCTGAATCTTGGTTGGATCCACATGTACACCATGTTGATCAACGATGTAGCCTAAGTAATGGACCATGTCCATGTCGAAGTAGCATTTTTCCAAGTTTACATATAGTTTGTGTTGTCGCAGGCTGTGCAGAACCTGCTGAATATGTTGCAAGTGTTCCACCCAAGTCTTGTTGTAGATGAGGATGTCATCCATATACACCACTACAAAAGTAAATGTGAAAGGTCGTAGAATATTTTCCATCATCCTCATAAAAAAATTTGGAGCATTAGTAAAACTTAAGGGCATGGCCAACCATTCAAAAAGACCTTCTTTTGACTTGAAGGAAGTATTCCATACATATGTCTTTTCTATTGGCACCTGGTGGTATCCAGACTTCAGATCAATCTTACTGAAGTATTTGGCCCCCATGATTTGATCAAGGAGGTCCTCGATTCGGGGAATCGGGTACCGGTTTCGGACTGTGATTTTATTCAGGGCCTAGTAATCAATGCAGAGTTGTCAGGTCTCGTCTTTCTTCTGCACTAGCACGATTGGGCTCCCACAAGGGGATGAGCTAGGACGGATGTGCCCCTTGTGGAGAATTTCTTGGATCTGCCTCTTGATCTCCTCGTTTTCTAATAGAGAGCGGCGATAGACTAGCCCATTGGGTAGCGGTGCACCTGGGTTCATATCAATGGGATGCTTGACCTTGTAGTGCAGAGGTACCCCGGTAGGAGAGGAGAAGATATCTGAGTATTCTTCCACGACCTTATCCACGTGATTCTGTTGTGTGGAGAGATCGGTCGTGGAGGCCCTAGATGTGGTTGTGATCCTTCGCTCACTCTGAGAGCAAATCATGAAGAAGACAATCTTTCCAGTCTGAGAGATGACCTTCATGCATTGCTTGGCAGAGATCAAGGAAATAAAACTACGAGGGACTGCCTCGGGTATCCTGTACAATTTCTTGTTCAAAGTAATAATAACACTACGAGGCCTAGACTCATATACATAATGACGTTTCCAAAAATAAGGTTGGCCCAAAAGAACATTACAAACTTTGAGAGGAGCAACATCACACAATACCTCGTCGTTGAAGGGCTTGATGTCGTACGATAGTTGAAACTGTTGGATGACACGAAGATCGCTTCCTTGGCAGATCCATCCAATGGTGTAGGGTTGTGGGTGTGGCGTTGTCGACAGGTCCAACCACTTGACGACCTATGCCGAGATGTGTTTCTTCTGGCTACCACTATCAACGATGAAGTGCAGTAGGGTGCCTTTTACCCACATCTGTGAATGGAAGAGGCACTCTCCTTCTTCTGGCTCGTCTGGTTCACCAAGCTGGAGCTTGGTGGTAGCAACGGTGGCACTAGGTTCCATGTCAATGATCTGTCTTCCCCTTTTTTGTTCTGACTCAGAGTTAGAACCTGTATCTAATTCAGAGGCTTTCACTTCGGCCACCAACGACTGCTTTGAGTGGCAATTAGCAATGTTATGCCAAGGGCTCTTATGGAAGTTGCACCACTTCCCGGTATCTTTCTTTGTCTTTCCAGTGTCCTTCTTTGCTTACAGCTTGGACTAGTTGTCCTGATATTGTCCATCTTTTCTCTATCCTTTGTTCTATGGGTTGGGGCCTCCCTTTCCTAGCTTTTGTTGTGAGGGGTTCCCAGACCCAAATTGTCATGTCTTTTGTTTGAGCTTCTGCTCGATTTTGACGGCATATCGATAGGTCGCGCCTAAGGACGAGATGTCTAGAAATTCTATTTCAGTTTGGATGTATCTATGCAGGGCACCGTGATACTTGAGCACGAGATGTTATTCTGAATCTTTGATACCTAGCTTGGTGCGCAAGGTATGGAATATATTTTTGAACTCTGGCACTGCTTGGTCTCTTTCTTGGCACAGTGTGGTCCATTTGGTATACAAGTCATCATAAATTCTGACAGGGTAGTATTGTTCCTTAATAACATCCCTGAAGGATTCCCAGGTGGCCATGACTATAAATAATGAGGGCTCCTCTGTTTCCCTTTGCTCAATGAAAGTTTCCCACCAATATTTGACATAGGGAAGAGCTTTGAGTAGCGCAAAAGTAATATTTTCTCTATTCAAAAAGTTATGGACAGAAAAATACCCTTCTAGTAGATTCAAAAACTTGTCTACAACATCTGCATCTATCTCACCTTCAAATATAGGAATATGGAAGTTGTTTTGTACCTTGAAGGGGGTGGCACCTCCCCTCGAGGAAGATGCGTCGTTTGTTGGTAGTCGCCGAAGGAGTTGCGCGAAACTATCCATCATCTCGTTCCTCTATTGTGTGAGGGCTTGTTCAAGCAACATTTTGAAAAGATCTCCTATCCCGTCATCTTTATTTTCTCCTACCATGAGAGGTCCCTTTGGTGTGTGAGAGTTTTTGTCCTCAAGAGAAAAAAGCTCGAGACCCAAGTCTTTGTACCCTGACCTCGTTGGGGACATGCACTAAGATGACAAGGAGCAGACCGCTCTGATACCATTGATCTAGATTTTATGAGCAAAACGAAATGAATACAAATTATTAAAATATTCTTAACACAAAATAACAGAGATACAATAAAATTGGTTTTCTATTCAATAAGGAAATCAGCTGAAACTGTAAAATGCAGCGGAAAACAAGCTTGTTTGAATGGTGGTGGCTTACCTCTGAGAAGAGATGTGACGGTTGCGCTCATTTGCAAAAAATATGGTTACAATGAGGCTCTGAAGGCCTTTGATAATGAACGGGAATGTAAAAAACCCTAGACATCCAAAAACCTAACCCTAGGAGATGAAGAGCCAAAAGTCATGTGGGCCCCGTTTGGGTAAGTTATTACATCAACTTCTTGGGGTCATAACTTTTGCATATCATCTTCGTTTTAGGCGCACGATATCCCATTGGAAAGGTCTAACCGAGAAGAAAAATTTTCAAATGACCCAAGGAAATGAATTTGGGGATCCCTTGGACCTCAAATCCCCAAAAAAACGTCGTTTAGGGCCTCAAAATGGCCCCAGAAGTTTGGAACCCAAAAAACTGTCGAAAAACTACCAAGGTGGAAAACTGTTTTTCAAGCCAGTGGAATAGGTGGGTGGCCACCGATATCCACCTGGATAAATCCTCCCTCCTTTTGAAGCAATGGTATCCATTGTGTTGAGTTCCCCCATCATATGAGGAAATTGATGTTGAATTTGGCCCCGGGTGAACCACTTGTCTTGGTGCAGGAGCTGCCCTGCTCTGACGACTCGATAAAGTTGGATCCTTTGTTGTCAAGTGCCCTTGATCTATGTGTCCACAATATGATGACTAGATTCTTGTTGCATGCAGTCATGGTTGAGCTATGTTGGTGTCAATTGCTTTGCTATCTCTGAGGTGTCCAATAATGGTGGGAAATATGGCCGAAGGAGAGCCACGTTGAAGACTGGATGCAGACCAAGGAAGGGGGGAATGTTGAGCTCAAAAGAATTATCACCCACAGTCTTGGTGATGGTGTATGGTCCATAATGGAGTGGGCTAAGCTTCCAATGGGGCCCTATAAGGCGTTTTTTTCTGCAAATGCAACCAAACTCTCTCACCCACCTGAAACTTATGTGGCACCCGATGTTGATCATGGTGTTGCTTGTACTTGGCATTAGACTTCTATAGAATATCTCGAACTTGTTCGCAGATGTGTTGGATCCACTCAATGAATTGGGTGGCTTTGTTAACTTCTTGTGGAGCAGGGGACGAGTCGGTTGAGGTGGTCGCCAGGGGTAGTGCAACATCCATGAGGTCCAATGGTTCGAATCACAGCCCCACCTTAAAGGGTTTGTGGCCAGTTGAGCTATGCAGGGCTCAGTTGTAGCTATGATGGACATAGGGAAGACTCTCATCACATGTGCAGGGGTGTTTTGAATTGTACATGCGCAGGATGTGTACGACCATCTGATTGATGACCTAAGTTTGGCCATTTGTCTGGGGGTGGAAGACAGTGGATTTGGTGAGCTTGGTATCCAACAATGACCAGAGGCTCGACCAGAAAGAGCTGAGGAAATGGATGTCACGGTCTGATATAATGGTTTGTGGGATCCCGAAATGTATCCATACTCATTCAAAGAAGAGCTTGCCAGTGGCTTCTTTTTTGATGTTCTTCTTGAAGGCGGCTAGAATCACCATCTTGGAAAAGCGATCAAAAACCACAAAAAAATAGTCATTTCCCCTCTTGGTGGATGGGAGGCTCGACATGTAGTCCATTCAGATTGATTCCCATATCATTTTAGGAGTAGACAGAGGGGTGTACATGCCTTGTTTCTTAATGGTCGGTTTAGCAATAGTGTAGGCGATGCAGGACCTGATATACTTGCCGACATCCTGTCAAAGTTTCGGCCAGTAGAAATGTTTCTGCAGCACTGCCACTGTCTTTTTGACGCCATAGTGTCCTGTCACATGACTGTAGGGAGCTTCCCAAATCAGCTTCGCGCGCTCGCTTGATGGAATGTAGAGATGGCCCAGATGACCATCAATTCAAAAAGACCTTCTTTTGACTTGAAGGCAGTCTTCCATACATCTGTCTGTTCTATTGGGACCTGGTGGTAGCCAGACTTCAGATCAATCTTACTGAAGTATTTGGCCCCTGTGAGCTGATCAAGGAGGCCGTCAATTCGGGGAATCAGGTACAACTTTCAGACTTTGATTTTATTCAGGGTCTGGTAATCAATGCAGAGTCGTCAGGTCTTGCCTTTCTTCTGCACCAACACAATTGGGCTCCCACAAGGTGATGAGATGGGACAGATGTGCCCCTTGTGGAGAATTTCTTGGATCTGCCTCTTGATCTCCAAGTTTTCTAACAAAGAGTGGCGGTAGACTGGCCCATTGGGTAGCAGTGCACCTGGGGTCAAATCGATATCTGATTATTCTTCCACGACCTTATCCACTTGCTTATGTTGTGTGGAGAGATCGGTCGCGGAGGCCCTGGATGTGGCTGCGATCTTTCTCTCACTCTAAGAGCAAATCACAAAGAAGACAAATTTCTCAGTCTCAGAGATGACCTTCCTGCATTGCTTGGCAGAGATCAAGGAAATAGCACTAGGAGGGACTGTCTTGGGTATCATGTACAATTTCTTGTTCAAAGTAATAATAACACTACGAGGCCTAGACTCATATATAACATGACATTTCCATAAATAAGGTTGGCCTAAAAGAACATTACAAACTTAGAGAGGAGAAACATCACACAATCCCTCATTTTTGAAGGGCTTGATGTCGTACGACAGTCGACACTGTTGGTTGACGCGGAGATTGCTTCCTTAGCGGATCCATCCAATGGTGCAAGGTTGTGGGTGAGGCGTTGTCGGTAGGGCCAACCGCTTGACGACCTCTATTGAGATGAGGTTCTTTTGGCTACCACTATCAACGATGAAGTGCAACAAGGTGCCTTTTACCCACATTTGTGAATGGAAGAGGTGCTCTCCTTCTTCTATCTCGTCTAGTTCAGCATGTCGGAGCTTGGTGGTAGCAACGGTGGCACTGGGTTCCGCATCAATGATCTGTGTTCCCCTTTCTAGTTCTGACTCAAAGTTAGAACCTGCATCTGATTCAGAGGCTTTCACTTCGGCCACCAACGACTGCTTTGAGCGGCAGTCGACAGTGTTATGCCAAGGGCTCTTATGGAAGTCGCACCACTTTCTGGTATCTTTCTTTGTCTTTTCGGTGTCCTTCCTTGCTTGCGTCTTGGACTAGTTGTCCTGATACTTTCCATATTTTATCTATCTTTTGTTTTGTGGCTTGGGGTCTCCCTTTCCTAGATTTTGCTATGAGGGGTTCCCAGGCCCAAATTGTTGCATCTTTTATTTGAGCTTCTGCTCAATTTTGACAGCATATCGGTAGGCCATGCTCAAGGATGAGATGTCCAGAAATTCCATTTTGATCTGGATGTGTCTATGCAGAGCACCGCAATACTTGATCACTATATGTCGCTCTGAATCTTTGATACCCAGCTTGGTGCGCAAGGTATGGAAGATATTTGTGAACTCTAGCAATGCTTGGTCTTTTTCTTGGCGCAGTGTGGTCCATTTGGTATACAAGTCGTCATAACTTCTGACAGGGTAGTATTGTTCCTTAATAGCATCCCTAAAGGATTCCCAGGTGTTCGTGACTGTAAATAATGAGGGTTCCTTTGTTTCCCTTTGCTCACAGAAAGTTTCCCACTAATCTTTGACATGGGGAACAACTTTGAGGAGCTCAAAACGAATATTTTCTCTATTCGAAAAGTTATGGACAGAAAATACCCTTCTAGTAGATTCAACCACTTATCTATAGCATATGTGTCTATCTGACCTTCAAATATACGAATATCGAAGTTGATTTGCATCTTGAAGGCGGTGGCACCTCCGCTCAAGGAAGATGCGCCGCCTGTTGGTAGCCGCCAAAGGAGTTGCGCGAAACTATCCATCATCTCGTTCCTCTGTTGCGAGAGGGATTCCTCAAGCAACATTTTGAAAGGATATCCTGTCCCATCATCTTTATTTTCTTCTTCCATGAGAGGTTGCTTGGGCGTTCAAGAGCTTTTGTCCTCAAGAGAAACAAGCTCGAGACCCAATTCTTTGTACCCTGACCTTGTTGGGGACATGCATTAAGAAGACAAGGAGAAGACCACTCTGATACCACTGATCTAGATCTTATGAGAAGAATGAAATGAATACAGATTATTAAAATATTCTTAACACAAAATAACAGAGATACAATAAAATTGGTTTTCTATTCAATAAGGAAATAAGCTAAAACTGTAAAATGCAGCGGAAAACAAGCTTGTTGGAATGGTGGGGGCTTATATCTAAGAAGAGATGTGACGGTTGTGCTCATTCGCAAGAAGATGGTTACAATGAGGCTTTTAAGGCCTTTTACAATAAACAAGAATGTTAAAAACCCTAGACATCCAAAAACCTAACCCTAGGAGATGAAGTGCCAAAAGCAATGTGGGCCCCGTTTGGGTAAGTTAGTACATCAACTTCCCGGGGTCATAACTTTTGCATACGATCTCTGTTTTAGGTGAACGATATCCCGTTGGAAAGCTCTATCCGAGAAGAACATTTTTTGTTATTCCTAGAGTAGTGCCCTTAGTAGTCCCTGGACCCCAAATCTCAAAAAAATGTCGTTTAGGGCCTCAAAACGACCCTGAAAGTTTGGAACCCGAAAAACTACCGAAAAACTGCCAAGGTGGAAAACTGATTTTCAATCCAGTGGAATAGGTGGGTGGTGACCGATATCCACCTGTATCACAATCGTATCTCCATCCATGATCACTAAAAAAAAAACAAGAAGTGTATGGACCAACTCATTAGATGGATGCATACCATATGGTGAATTTGGATGGTAGAGATTATAGCGTTGTTTATTCCCAAATAGGCATAAAATATTAATGTAACCAAAACTTAAAGTGATGTATTAACCCTATCCAGAAATAAAATAATAAACCTTGGTGCAAGTGTCTAAATCGTTTCATTAGCATGGGGGGTTAATTTAACTGTAAGTGAAACCCATGTATGGTAGATCGGGCTTCCCATCAAGAGACCAATACCGAGATTTGGAAACTGGAACCCACAAAAGGAAAAAATAGTGGTTTGAGGTTTAATGGAATTGATGGGAAAATGAAAAAGAAAAACACTTTCCAATGATCCTTTGAATGTTATTATTTGCTTCTTCCTAGTGCATTCTACAATTTGGGCCTTAAAGATATCATTTAATGGAAATACCCCACAAAGAAAATAGGTTTCTTGGGCCTATGATAACAATCCAAGATAGTACAAATCAAAGTGTGGATGAAAATCGATCTTATCCCAATGTGTATTCAGAGAAACCCCCTGTTGTTATGGTCATTTGGGGATTGATGATTGCAATGATAAAAAGCCTCAATTGAGGGTTGTCATCGAGTATTAATCATCAAACATTGACAATGGTTCAGATAAGTCCAATCGAGGGTGCATGAAGGTAGTTCCTATGAAGAGTTGATAAAATATATATCAAATCCACAACTCATATCAATGGGATTCACGTGGGCATACAAATTCTGAATTCTGGAAAGTAAACGATAAAACCCTTGTTGGAAAACATATCGCAACCTCTAAGTATCACTTGACTAGCTCTGAATATGTGGTCTATACAACCTTCAATGAATATTCATGAAATAACATATGTTTTGTAATGTCCCTTTCCAAATGAGCTCTCTGGGAGATTGACGAATCCACAACTCATATCAATGGGATTGATGTAGTCATATGAATTATGAATTCTAGATAGAAAACGATAAAACCCTTACTGGAAAACATATTGCAACCTATAAGTATCACTCGATTAGCTATGAACATGGGGTCTATACGACCTTAAATGAATATTCACGAAACAACATATGTTATGTAATGTCCCTTTCCAAATGAGCTCTCTGGGAGATTGACGAAATAGCCTAAGTGATTCTCGTAGTATAAATTCAATGGGGAAAAAGGGAATTAATAATTTATTTAATGTCATCGAGGTGAAATTTAATTTATTTTTAAAAGGTGACAATGAGTAAACGATTAAAAAGGCGCCTAAGGGGCTATGGAAGTCATAAAGTCACTTTAACTTATTAAAAAAGGTAAAAGTGGCGAAAAAAGGGTCAATGAGAGAATAAAAGGAGCATGAGGGGCACCCTCTCTCATTATGCACTTGTTAATTTCTAAAAAGGAATTGAGAGAGATCTTGTGGCTTTGTCTCTTTGGGATAGAAACCCTAAAGAGATTTGGAGATTGGTTTCAGTGTTGAAACTATCCAACCTAGTTGGTCATTGGGAAGAGATCATTCATATTTCTTCATTGTGCTTCATTGTAGTTGAGTTTCTTTTCCAATATTCGAGATTTCATCGTTAGTGGCTAAGTTATTTACTTGTGGTTGAGTTATTAGTGGCGACTGAGTTCTTTTCACCGTGGCCGAGTTTTCTAGTGTACGAGGGTCGAATATTGTGAAGGAAGGGTCGAACTAGTTGGTGACTCCATCATTTACTATGGAGGGGGTCGATCTTTGTTGTTGAGGGCCAAACTACTCATTGTTGGTCCAAATGTTCCTTTGTTGATGATATGAAAATGAAAAAGGTTTGTGTATACAAATTTGCAAGTGAAATAATTATGTGACTTAGGCAATTGGATCAAGTTGGAACACATAAAATTAATGAGTTTTTTTACTTAACATGAGAAGCATAAACAGACTTAAACAACCATCATAAACAAGCACATAAAACAACAAAATGATAAAGGAGTTCACCCCTCTCTTGGGCTACATCTCCTAGTCCAGCTTCCAATGGATCATTTTCATTAATGTTCAAAGTGTCAAAATTAGTGCTTTACAATGCTCAGAATGAAAAGTAGATGGCTTCTATGGCTCCAGAATTTCAAAAAACCCCTATATGCGCTCTTCCTGCACCTGGTTTGGAAAAAAAAGGAGAATAATACTCTTCCTGGAAGTTTCTCTCCAATGGCTTGTTGTGCCTGATCGCCAAAATGCACCCAGGATGACCAAACATATCTCACCACTCCCAAAACCTGGCTCCATGCACAATCTGGGTCGTGGGCAAGATTGTCACACAATTAGCGGGTTACACGCCTTAATGGGCGGAGTTCGTGGCTGTGTGGCCCTCCATGTGGTCGGACGCCAACCCGAATTTCTGCACCCGCCGACTAACCGTTTGGATCCCTGCGCTAGTCGTATAGAATGGTGTATGGTGACCAATGGCTGGGTCTAAGCCCCATCCCAAACTCCCGTTGAATGAAAATATTTGCAAACTTAAATATAAGTTTAGAGCATAAAGGTTAAGAAACAATATGCGAGCGGGCTGGTAGCCTGGACTTTGCCTAGACTTTGCCCACGGAGGTCACGGGTTCAACCCCGACGAACTCCATAAAATTTAAAACCATCAAACCAATAATGAGGTGCCACGTGGCGGCCCTTGGATGGGCCATGTGGCACCTTTCAAATCACCACAAACATGCCACGTGTCAGTACCGGATTGGACCATGAAACCACTTTCCAACTCATCTTTCCATGTCAGCACCTGCCACATCAGCAATACGGTCCCCTTGCCACGTCAGCAATACAGTCTGCATAGTCTGCTTGTACAGACTGTGTACAATCAACAATTTCTTTGTTTGGAAAAGTGGAAAGAATGCGGTATCTCAGCCATATGAACTCCAATTGATCCCATTCAAGTTGCATTGGGATTGTGAGGATGAGATCTATGCAGTGAATCCATTTTTGAGCAATTTTGAGAAATTTGATTTTTGAGCATTTTTTGATCCCCTGGATCACTCCTCCCCATTGGGAAGCTTTTGGACCTCCAAAAGACTACTTTCAGTCAATATGAAGATGAGGGTACAGTTCCCTCGCCTTTCCAACCCCGATCCATCTAGATTTTCTTGGATCTGAGCCTTTAAGACCAACACGAAGGTATTCCACATTCCCTCGTTTTGAAGTTCTCATATTTCTGTCAAGTATTGTATCCTCTTGCAATTTTGAAAGATATTTTGGCAAGAAGTCATCTATGGAAGGAATATGAACATGCTCTCCTTGATCATCAATCAAAGGAGGCTCATACAATCTCAAATTATCAACATTAACAACTGCATGCATTTGCATATAAGGAGGCAAATCCAAACAGAAGGCATTGTTACCAATCTTCTCAAGAATCTTGAAAAGTCCATATCTAATTGGTTTTAGTTTTTTTACCTTCTCCTTTAAGCCTCTCCTTGCTAATGTAAATCCAAACTTCATCTCCAACTTGGAAACTGTGATCAACACGATGCTTGCCATGTCTTCTCTTGTACTTGGCTTTGCTATTTTCCAACTGTTCTTGTACCATTTGATGCACTAACTGAATTTGTTCAATGAACTTCTTTGCTCTATCAATGTCATAATTACCATCGATAGCAATATCCTTCCCAAAGATAAAATCTAAAGGAGATTTTGGTAAATAACCAAAACGTGCCTCAAATGGAGATGTTTGAGTCGATGAATGCTTAGCCTGGTTATAAGCATGTTGAATGTAGTGTAAGTGCTCATCCCAAAGCTTAGGATGTTTGTTGCAATAACCACAAAGAAGATGTACTACTTTTATATTCACCACTTGTTTTTGACCATCAGTTTTTGGATTAAATGTTGTGCTCTTTTTCAAATTGGTGTCCATGAGTTCCCATAAGCTTGACCAAAATTTCCCAATAAACTGAGAATCTCAATCACAAATAATGGATTTGGGAAACCCAAAATGTACCCACACATGTTAAAATAACATTTGTGTCGTTTGTTCAGTTGTAACATGCTTCTTACAAGACCTCAAAATACACATTTTGTTGAAACGATCAACCACAACATAAAGATAATCATGATTGTTTTTAGACATAGGTAGACCTCCTACAAAGTTCATGAAAATGATTTCCCAAGGACGAGAAGGAACCGAAAGTGGAGTATACAAACCCAACTTTCTATTGCTAGGCTTACTTGTCGCACATAAAGAACATCCTCTTACATATCTTGAAACAATTTCATTCATTTTAGGCCAATAGCAATACCTTTGCGAATTAGCCACTGTCTTCCCTACACCAATGTGGCTAGAAATAAGAGAAGAATGTGCTTCTCTTATGATGTTGACTCTTTCACCCTATGGAATACATAGCTTTCCAAGACAATACAAAAGCTTATCATGCACATGGCAATCCAATTCCTCAACTTGGTTAGAATGACACAAAGTTGCATAAACCTCTTTAAAATCAGCATCTAAAGCATATTTTTCAACATAACTCTCATGAATGGTAGAATTATGCTTAAGATTAATTGAAGCACTAACAATAGGCTTAGAAAGCATGTCAATAACTTTGTTATAAATGCCTTTCTTATACTTGATAACCAAGTGGAATTGTTGTAGGAAATCCATCCATCTAAAGTGCCTTGCTTGTTGTGGCTTTGTTTGTGATTGTAAGTATTGCAATGGTTGATGATCTGTGTGAATGATAGTTTCTTTTCCCAACAAATAATGTTTCCATTTTTTCACAGTTTCCACCAATGCATACAACTCCTTATCATATGTAGGATAATTAATCACAACACCATTAAAAGTTTCAGAATAAAAACAAATGGGCTTACCATGTTGCAACAAGAATGCTCCCATGGCATAATTACTTGCATTTGTTTGTATCTCAAATGGTTGTCTCAAATCAGGAAGTGAAAGAACTGGAGTTGAACTAATATTCTCCTTCAATGCATCAAAATCTTTTTGTTACTTGCCTCCCCATTGGAAAACTTGCTTGATGCTTGTCATTACATGTAATGGAACTGCAATTGAAGAGAAGTTAGCAATCAAATTTCTCCATTATTGGGTTGCTCCTAAAAAACTTCTTACCTTTGTCACATTGTTGGGCTTGGGCCAATCCAAAATGACTTTGACCTTGGAAGGATCTATTTTCAGTTCTCCTCCTCCAACAATATGTCCCAAGTAAATAAGTGAGTCTTTCCAAACTCACATTTAGATATCTTTAAAAACAAATTTTCTTTTTTCAAGACATCTAAAACTTGTTTTACATGTATAACATGCTCTTCACAAGATTTGCTAAATATCAAAGTGTCACCCAAGTAGAAAATTATACAATCATCAAGAAAACACCTTAAAACATCATCCATAACTCTCATGAATGTAGCAGGAGCATTACAAAGCCCAAATGGCATAACCATCCATTCAAACAAACCTTGCTTTGTTTTGAAAGTTGTCTTCCATGTGTCTCCTTCAACAATCTTAATATGATGATATCCACTTCTTAAGTCTAACTTAGTAAAATACTTAGCATCTTTCAATCGATCAAGCAAATCACCAATTCTAGGAAGAGGATAACGATTCTTTACCGTAATCTTGTTCAAACCTATGAAATCTACACACATACGCCATGTACCATCTTTTTTTGGTACCAAAACAATTGGTGACCCGCATGACGATGTGCTTGGCATGATAACCCCTTTGTCAAGAAACTCTTGGATTTGTTTTTTAATTTCAGCATTCTCCATGACTGACATCATGTACATACCAATGTTTGGAAGAGGACATTCTTGCTGCAATTGAATATCATGTTGGATACCCCTTTTAGGAGGCAATCTATTTGTTTCCTGAAACATCTCATCATATTGGTTAACAACCTCATATAAATCAGATTTTAACTTTGAATCACAACCTTGGAAAGCTTCTTTTTCAACATTTTCTTTGGGTTTGATCATCAAGAGTACAAATTTCTTACTAGCATTGACTAATCTCTTAATTTCTCCATCATTGACAAGTGACAATTTCAACTTCTTTGTATGTGCTCTAACAATGTACTCAACTCCATTTTTAAACAAATGATATTTGTTCTCATTACGATGAAAGATGGCTCTCCTATCATATAAATATGGGATTCCCAACACAATACCACAAATATCCAATGGAATAACATCAAGCTCTACCACACCTATAAAGTTTGCAGTGATGGCAAATCTAAGTTTACATCTTCTTGTCACATGAAATTTGGTATTGTGACATATCCATCCTAGAGGATATGGTTTAGGATATGGAGTAGTTTCCAAATGCAATTTCTTGATAGTGTCTTCAGATATGAGGTTTGCTTGAGATCCAGTATCAAAAAGAGTATCTATCTTGGTATGCTTTGAAATAACCCTTATGTGGAAAAGCTTTATTCTTTCTTTTTCATGTTGAGTTTCATTGAGGCTACTACTTGAAGAACTAGTACTTTCAACAGAATCCTTACCTTGAAAACCCATGGCTGTAATTTTTGTTTCATCTCTCGAATCATAACCTGAATCATGTTGTGTAGTTGCAACAGTCTTTGGTTTCCCTTTGTTGTTGGACTTTTTGGGTGTCATTTCAGGATGAAGTTTCCAACAATGGTCTTCATCATGGCCATCTTTTGAACAATATTTACATGAGAGTTTCTCTCGCTCTTTCTTGACTGAAGCATTATTTCTTCCATTTCCTTTGAATTTACTCTTTCCCTTGTCTCCATCAACAAATGGATTCTTGTTTCCCTCTTGAGGAATACTCTTCCCTCTTGCTTCCAAATGAGTTGCTTGTACACAAACTTCATCTAGATTTGTAGGGTTAAACATAAGTATTGTGTGTCTCAAGTAGCTATGCAATCCTCCAATCTATTTCAGTAAAGTTTCTTGAGAATATAAATCTATACCCAAAATCAAAGCTCTTCTTCTAAATTCTTGAGTGTAGCTTTGCACACTTTGCCCTTTAGCTTGTCTAAAATTTTGCCAATCCATAATAGGTTTTTGAATGTATGTTAATGGATAAAATTGTCTTTTAAGTGCAATAATAAAATCATTCCAAGAGGATTAAACTTTACCATGGTTTTTCATGTCTTCTTGAGTCTTGGCTTCCCACCAAATGAGTACTAAACTTTCCAATCTAAGAGAAACAAATTGCATCTTAGTTTCATCATCTTTTATTCTTTGTATCCTACAATACACTTCAATCTGACGAATCCAGATATCCAATTTCTCAGCATTTACCTCTCCATTGTACATAGACAATTCAAACTTAATATCAAGCTTAAGCAAAGGAGTTTGTGGAGGAATTTTACCATGTTCTTTTGGAGAATTTGGAGCTGGTTGTGAAATGGTAGAAGAAGTGGAAGATGCAGGTGAAGGAGGTGGAGTATCACCATTCCCTCCATTTCCTTTTGGAGTTTTATCACCACTATCTTCATTACCTCTTGGAGGATTTGATCTTTCACCTTGCAACCTTGCATTCCTTTCTTCAAATAAAACTTTCACCATTTTTGTCATATCATAAAAAGGTTTTCTGAAAGTTTCATCTTCTGAAGTAAGAGTTTCATGACTCTCCTCATGAGCCATACTTGGTGAATGCCTCCTTGAAGCTTAAGGTGAATGTATAGTTCTCCTTCTTGAAAGTTGAGAACTTGGCTCTATAAGTTGACCTTCTCCTCTTGTGAGCTTCAACCTTGTAAGCATGAGAAAACAAACACTTGCAAACAACCAAACCTTAAAAAAAAATTCTCTAATACCAACTTGATCTGAAAATAAAAAAGGTTTGTGTGTATAAATTTGCAAGTGAAATAGTTATGTGACTTAGGAAATTGGATAAAGTTCCAACACATAAACTTAATGAGTTTTTTTACTTAACATGAGAAGCATAAACAGACTTAAACAACCATCATAAACAAGCAAATAACACAACAAAATGATAAAGGAGTTCACCCCTCTCTTGGGTTACATCTCCTAGTCCAGCTTCCAATGGATAATTTTCATTAATGCTCAAAGTGTCAAAATCAGTTATTTAAAATGCTTAGAATGCAAAATAGATGGCTTCAATGGCTCCATAATGTCCAAAAACCCCTAGTTGGGCTCTTTCTGCACCTGGTTTGGCCAAAAAATGAGAAGAATACCCTTCCTGGAAGTTTCTCCCCAACAGCTTGTTGTATTTGCTCGCCAAAACTCACCCATGATGACCAAACCTAGCTAACCGCTCCCAAAACCTGACTCTGCACACAATCTAGGTTGTGGGCGATATTGTCGCACAATTATCAGGTTAGGCGCCTTAATGGGCGGAGTTCGTGGTCGCGTGGCCCTCGATGTGGTTGGGCGCCGACCTGAATTTTTGCACTCGTCGACTAACCATTTGGATCCCTGTGCTAATCATATGGAATGGTGTATGGTGACCAAGGCTTGGGTCTAAGCCCTAGCCCAAACTCCTGCCGAATGAAAACATTTGCAAAATTAAATATAATTTTAGAACATAGAGGTTAAGAAACAATATGTGGGCGGGCTAGTAGCTCGGCCTTTACCAAGACTTGTTTATGATTGCAGCTATGTGAGACATTCTCTAGCTTACATACCTATGAGATGTGGATCATTGCAGCTATGTGAGTCTTTCTCCAGCTTACAAACCTGGGAGAAAGTCCCTAAGAAGGGTACATGTTTCCTACCCGAGACAAAGTTGGAACGTAGAGATGACCTCCTCCATTCAGAGAGTTGAGAAGAACTCTAGATGATTATCTAGTGGGAAAGGCAATTTGTTGAGTTAGACGTGCCTATGACTGAGCACAAGGTGAATGTGTGAAATCCCAAAGTGTTGGGTGCATCGTCATGTGAATAGAAATGAAGATGATGTATTAGCCTCCTCGCAGCAGCAGAGTTGACGAGAAAACTCTAGATGATTCTCCTATGTGAGGCAGTGGGAAAGAAGATCTGTAGAGTGGACGTCCATGTGGACGAGCACAGGTGAACGTGTGAAGATTTGGTTCTTTTGTGTAATGCAGTGAGCCAGAGATATGGACATCCCTATGGATGTGCCCCTAATGGATGAGCACTAGTGGGTGTATCAGATCCTTTGTTATATTGTACAAGAGTCAGACCTCCATGTAACCCTAATTGTAATGTAAAGGGGTACAGATCGGCCCCACCTTAATGTGACTGTTAATTAATGCAAAAGATAATTAATCTAGGTAATATTAATTATATTATAAGCTAGTGAAGTTGGCCATGTTGTGCCAATAGACACTTTTGTTGGTAGGTTCAGGTTAGTATAAGTAAAAGTAAATTCCCCATTGGGGAATCATATCTTTCATGTGAGTTTGGAAATTTTAGGAAGTACACCTTCTTGGGAAAAGAGCACACCTCTCTTGGGCACTAGTCTTCTAGGGTTTTAACACCCTCTTGTGTGCTACGGTTTATCTTGGTGGTGAAGGTATTTCTCTTGAGGAATATAGCAAAGGATTTGGCTGGGTTTTCTTCCCTTGTTGAGAAGGGTTTCCCAGGATACTTCTTGTGTTCTTGTGCATGGTGCTTCATCTTGTGATCTTGGTTGCTGCAACATTTATGGTTATGGTTAAATGCCAAAAATGGAATGAAATTCATGCTTAACCTAGTTTATTGAAAAATCAACATGGTATCAGAGCGTAGGTCTTGAAAGAACCCATTTCACAAGCATCCACCAAGTCTCAGCTCACCTTTTGTAGAATCATATGGCCCTTCTAGGGTTTCCAGAAAATTATCTATGACCTTCCTTTCAATGGTGATTCAGCCCTTAATACTTGGACGTTGGGGCCACTTTTGGCATAGAAGAGTACAACCTCCTCCAGTGCATCTCCAGAAGCTCTAAAAGTGAAATTCTGAGAAATTTTGATTTTTGGCCCTAGGGTTTCTAAGGTGCCGAAATTTCCTGCAGAATATTAATTCAGAGTATCAGTGGAAGAGAAGCTCTACCAACCTTTGATCGTCTATGGACAGATTGCACTCAAGAAGAACTTAGACTTAGAAATAAAGGAGTGGAAGATTCCTCATAATAAAATCATGCTCTTGCACTCCATACAAAGAAGTGAGGAAAATTCAAAATAAATTTCAGGCAAACATTTAAAGGTGAAAAGTCTTCATCAAATCCAGGATATCAAAGAAGAGATGTTTCATAAATTCAATGCTTCAGATGTGACAGTTGTGGACACTATGCAAGAAACTTTCCAACGAGGAAGAAGGTAAGACAATATGCTTCCACCGCTGACATTGATCCAGACCCACCTCAAAATAATGAAGAAAAGAGGGAGGAGAAGTACTTCCTCTAAAACTAAAGCATGACTACAAACCAGATAAACAAATTGACTTCAAATGTTATAGTTGATTGCAATTTTGAATAAATCCCTACTATAGAAGCCTTCAAAGACTTGGACTATTATCCCTGGTACGGGAGTCCAAACCATATTCGATTGATTATTATACGAGACAATCATAGATGTTGTCCTTGAAGAAGAGATAGTCTTTCAAAGACATAGAGAATCTCATATGGAGATTGACAGTAAGACAATACCTTCTCACCCTTTAGCAGTTCAGAGGGAGACAAACATAAATTCAGTTGTTCCCGATGATATGTTCACAGATATTGCAGTAGGGTATAAAAGGCCTACCTAGACTCACTTTGCAAGACAAAGAGAAACATACAAACCTCTCAAGGCACATCCCGAGAAAACAGAAGAGATTTTTGAGCTATCCTTCAGTCATGAGCCACTTCATTGATGTTGAGCCTCCTTGTCTTAGAGCATAAATAGGAGAACAGGTATGGAAAGATGACATAACAGAAGAATACCAGTATATCTTAAAAAATGTTGTAGAAGATATTGTTTAGGGACCAGAAGGGAAGTTTGTGGTAACCTCCAAGTGTATCCGTAAGATCAAGCATGCAGCTAATGGAAGTGTTGAGAAATACAAAACAAGATCTATAGCCAGAGGTTTCTCACAAATAGAGGGAGTGGTCTATGATGAGACACTTCATCCAGTAAACTTGATACACTTCCATCCGTACTACCATCCATGAGTTGGAAACTATATCAGATAGATAGATTCTTTATGAGTTTGGATTACAACAAGAATGTTGCTAATCCAAACCTATATTATTACAAGTGTTGGTGACGAGAGCCTGATTTTGATGACTTATTGAAAAGCCTTGTTGTTGGATACAAGTAATCCTTGACTTTTGAATTCGAGATGAAGAATTTAAGTATGATGCACTACTTCTTGAGACAAGAAGTATGACAGAGAACTAACGAGATTTTCCTGAGTCAAGGAAAATATACAGTGAAAATATTCAGTGTGAAAGAATACAAAATCCACCATGATGGATTAAAAAAAAAGAATTGATGATGATTCAGATGAGACTGATCCACATTTGATTGGATCATTGATGTATCTAGTTAAAATCGGACTTGATTCATGCCTTGCACTGAATGTGCTTAGTCATTTCATGAGTCAACCGAGACAGACTCACTAGACAACAACAAAACATGTATTGAGATATATACGAGGCATAGTTGGATATGACCTGAGATATGCCTCCAGTGTGAACTTGAGTTTGCATGATATGCCGATTCAGATTAAGAAGAAAGTATAGTGGACCAAAATAACACATCTGGTTGTTGTTCTACCGTGAAGTTTTCCATGGTTTCCTGATGCAGCAGGAAACAAAACTCTGTGGTCTTGAGCACCATAGAGGCAAAATATATGGCATCGAGTGTGCGAAGAAATATGGCTTCACAAGCTTCTAACAGATTTACTTGACCATGAGATGGATCCTATGATGATAACCAAGAGTCGTGTGTAAAAATCCTTGAGAACCCAGTGTTTCATGATGGATCGAAACACAATGAGATGAAATATCTTTATATCAGAAATATGATACAAAGGAAAATTTTAGACATGCAGTACCTTCCTACACATGAGCATATTGCAGACATCTTCACCAAACTAACTTTGTGAAGAATGCCTTACTAGTTTAGAGGGAGTATTGATGACTCGAGCCAAGACAAAATTCAGATCACATCTGTGTGAGACTTGGCATGATGAAGAAAGCATCCCTAGCTAAGAGGGACTATTGATGATTGCAGCTATGTGAGACATTCTCCAGCTTACAAACCTGTGAGATGTGGATCATTGCACCTATGTGAGTCTTTCTCCAGCTTACAAACTTGAGAGAAAGACACTAAGAAGGGTGCACGGTTCCTACCTGAGATAGAGATGGAACGTAGAGATGACCTCCTCCATTCAGAGAGTTGAGAATAACTCCAAATGATTATCCAGTGGGAAAGGCGATCTGTTGAGTTAGACGTGCATGTGGCTAAGCACAAGGTGAACATGTGAAATCCCAAAGTGTTGGGTGCATCATCATGTGAACATAAATGAAGATGATGTATTAGCCTCCTCTGAGCAGTAGAGTTGACGAGAAAACTCCAGATGATTCTCCTATGTGAGGTAGTGGGAAAGAAGATATGTAGAGTGGACGTGCCTGTGGACAAGCATGGGTGAACGTGTGAATATCTAGTTCTTTTGTGTAATGTAGTGAGCCAAAGATATGGACATCCCTATGGATGTGCCCTTAGTGGATGAGCACTAGTGGGTGTATCAGATCCTTTGATATATTGCACAAGAGTCAGACCTGCCTGTAACCTTAATTGTAATGTAAAGGGGTACAACTTGGCCCCACCTTAATGTGACTGTTAATTAATGTAAAAGATAATTAATCTGGTTAATATTAATTATATTATAAGCTAGTGAGGTCGGCCCTGTTGTGCCAATAGACACTTCTGTTGATAGGTTCAGGTTAGTATAAGTAAATGTAAATTCCCCATTGAGGAATCATATGTTTCATGTGAGTTTGGAAATTTTAGCAAGTACACCTTCTTGGGAAAAGTGCGTACCTCTCTTGGGCGCTAGTCTTCTATGGTTTGAGCACCCTCTTGTGTGCTAGGGTTTATCTTGGTGGTGAAGGTATTTCTCTTGAGGAATATAGAAAATGATTTGGTTGGGTTTTCTTCCCTTGTTGAGAAGGGTTTCCCAGGATACTTCTTGCGTTCTTGTGCATGGTTCTTCTTCTTGTGATCTTGGTTGCTGCAACATTTATGGTTATGGTTAAATGCTAAAAATGGAATGAACTTCATGCTTAAAACCTAGTTTATTGAAAAATCAACACGAMTTTTCCCATGGATGTCGCGGGGTCGACCTCRGCTGACTCCATAAWATTTTAAGCCATCAAACCAATAAYGCGGTGCCACGTGGCGACCTCTACCTGGGCCACATGGCACCTTTCCATTCACCACAAACATGCCACGTGTCAGCACCGGATTGGACCATGAAACCACTTACCATGTCATCACCTGCCACGTCAGCAGTATGGTCCCCTTACCASATCATCARTAYAGTCTGCACAGTCAACCTGTAYAGACTGTGTACGGTCAACATTTTGCATGTTTGGAAAAGTGGACAGAACGTGATATCTCAGCCATATAGCCTCCGTTTGAGCTCGTTCAAGTTGCRTTGGGATCGTGAGGATGAGATCTAYGCAATGAATCCATTTTCAAGCAATTCCGATCACTTTGATTTTTGAGCATTTTTTTTATCCCTTGGATCAGTTGACTYGAGTTTTGTACTCAGGAGGCAACCTCTTACCTGTTGGGTGCATTCTTCTCTTATTGGGCACATCTCTTGACCGTTGGGTACATTATTCACTTGTTTGGCACATTCTTCTCTTGTTGGGCAAATATTGGGGGTGTTGGGGTCGATTCTTATGACCTTGGTCTATTATTTATCTTGTTGGTTGACTCATCTTCCATCTTGGGAAAGTTTACTACCTTGGTGGATGATTTATGGTGGATAGTGGGCCGATTTATTATGTTGGGCGAGCTGGGAAATCATTAGGCAGAGTTTCCTCAATTGTGATTCATTTCTAAACTGTTGGTGGCTTATATTTCTTACCTGGGCCAAATCTCTCATTTCTATAGTTGAGTTATTGTGGGAACTGGACCGATTTGATCATCTACAGGACTTCTATGACTGTCGGTTTGTTTCCTATATACGTGTTGGTTAATATATGCCATTATAGGTCTGTTGTATTCACCTAAGAGTTGTTGCAGTTGTATCATCATTTTCCCAACATATTCATCTTAGAACTTGAAGAGGTTGCCTATAGGAAATATATATCAGGTTCTTCAATCTTGTTGTGCAATGTTTATGAGTATTTTCCAATGTATGGTAGTTATTTGGAATAATTATCTGTATCAAAATAAATTGAATCTTGTATTAGTATTCCATTGATGAATCATAGAAAGCTCATATCTCCTTATCAATTGTTGAAAAACAGTTGCATACAAACTGTTTGTTTAGATTTCTAAACCACAAACTAAGAAAAAACATCAAAAAATTAGTTGGGACATTACAGTGGTATCAAAGCCTCAGTCCTGCCAGCCTTAGGGGTTTAATGGTTCATGAATCAAGGAGAAGAGGTAACGTATATCACCTACAGAAGTAGGAGGCAACGAGGGGTAAAAAACTATTCAACCAAGAATACATAGTTGAAGAAAACCAACCAGAGGTAGAACAAGAAGAAGTCATGGGGGATAATAATGAAGACGGGGCTTTGAAAATTTTAGAAGGTATAGCCAACGAGAAGCAACAATTGGAACAACTTTTGACACAGTTTATCACTAGTAATCAGGCTAACCAAAACTAAGGGGGTAACAATGGAAATGGAAGCACTAATGGACACAACATGGGCAACAATGGTGCAAGGGATCCCAATGGGAATAATGGAAACCATGCATATGGAAACAACAATCATGTTCCCGCACAAGTTGGCACCAAGACCACTGGTAGAATAACTCTCATGCCTCTTATGCCTCGACTCTTAGGGAACCAACAAATAGGGAATCAAGGGCAACAAGTTCAAGTTGAGACCTTTGATGATTATTGGAGGGAGTACCAGGCTATGGGAAAGGATTTCTAGGCATCCATGTCACTACAAGACTACTGCAATATCAAGTACATAAACATGCCAATGGAGGTCAACATGGGTCTACAAAACATTGATCTCATGAGGAAGATTGAGAAGCTCACCATTCCTTCCTTTTATGGTTCAATCAAATCGATAGCTAGAGCTTGGGTTCAAATTTTGGACACCTACCTCTAGCTTAACACCATGTAAGAGGCAGAAGCGATTAAATTTGCTACCTTGCATTTGGATGGGGAGGCCCATGCGTGGTGTGACCATGAATTGGTCACTCTAGGACATGCTAGCATCACCTCTTATTTGGACTTCACACAGAAATTGATGGAGAGGTTTGACAGAAAATATTTGGAGATACACTTCACGAAGTTGGCACAACTCAAACAGGTTGGGACATTGGATGCTTACATCATCGAATTTCAGAGACTTGTAGTCACCGTGAAAAATATATCTCAGCGAAGATTGGTGATGTTATTCATGGAGGGTTTATATGAGCCATTGCATGGTTGGGTAAAAGCCTTCAAACATGAGACACTGCAGGATGTTATTATCAGGACGTTGTACATGAAGGATGCGGTCCCGAAGACAAAAACTTTCTCCAAACCTTTTATTCCCCAGAAGAATAAAGATAAGAAACCCTTTCAGAAAGAGAGGATAGGTAAGGAGAAGATGGATGAAGAAACTCGTAAGAAGTTGAGGAGAAAGAAGCTTTGCTTCAACTACAAGGACCCTTGGGAACTTGGGCACATGTGTATGGGCAAGGGTAAGGCACATTACATAGAGGTGCTTTAAAACAGTGAGGAAGAGGAGGAGGAAGCAGAACAAGTACAGGACAATGAGAAGGATAGATCAGTTGAGGAGCAACCAGATGATGAGGTCAAGAGTGGATCTATCGCCACTCTATCGAGTTTCCCCATATTTCACACCTTCAGGATCCAGGGTGTAGTACAGGGTCAGCGGGTCACAGTACTGATTGATGGTGGGGAAACCTATAACTTCATCAACTCAACCTTGTTCGCTAAGTGGGGCATTCCTACGATAGATTTTGAGGGATTTGATGTAGCAGTAGTTGGTGGCCGCATTATGCCTTGTACACAGAAGATCCCACAGTTATGCTTAGCATTGGGCAATTACACAGTGACCAGTGACTTCTATGTAGTTGAGATGCAAGACACCAATGTCATATTGGGTGTCCAATGGCTTGTTTCCATAGGAAAACATTTGGTTGACTACCAAGCCATGGAGATGGAGTTAAAAGTAGTAGATGGTAGGAAGGTGCTCTTGAGAGGCATGTAAAATGAGGCTCTCAAGATCGTCTCATCCAAATGGATAGAGGGTATATTCACACATGGGGATGTAACTTATGTAGTAGAGTGTTTGACTACTACTGAGAAACCCTCTAATAGAAACCATAAGTATCATGTAGACATCCAGACGCTACTAAGTAAACATGACTGAGTCTTCGTTCAAATACATCCAGGGAGGTCACTCGACAAGTTATTCGAGCAAACTATTGAATTGGAGGAGGGAGCAAAACCTGTAGTAACCACTCCCTACATGCATCCGAAGAAATTAAAGGATGAGATTGAGAAGGCCATTAAGGAACTAGTGGAGATGGGACACATCATGCCGAGCTCTAATCCATTCGCTTCTTTTGTAGTGTTGGTGATGAATGAGGATGGCACAATTTAGATGTGCATTGACTACAGAGCATTGAACAAGAAGTTGATTAAAAAAAGGTACTTTATTCCCAGCATCAACGAGCTTCAGGATGAGTTGCACGGGCAATGTATTTTTTGAAGATTGATCTTCGATCAGGGTATCACCAGATCAGAGTCTGAGAGTAGGATATTCCCAAAACTGCTTTCAGATGCCATTATAGGCATTACAAGTTTTTGGTCATGCCATTTAGGTTGACCAATTCACCAGCCACTTTTAAGTCCTACATGAATCACATATTCAAGAAGCAGTTGAGGAAGTTTTTGTTGGTCTTCTTTGATGATCTTCTAATATATATCAAGATATGGGAAGAACACTTGGAGCATTTGGAGGAGATCCTGAACATCATGGAGGAACAATCATTGTATTCCAAGGAGTCAAAATATGAGTTTGACATGACAAAGATATTATACTTGGGTCACGTGGTAAGTGCTCATGGAGTACAAGTGCATAAGGAGAAGATACAGGCCATATTGGATTGGCCACCGCCCAAACATCTTTCACACTTGCATGGGTTCTTCAAGATTTGTAGCTACTACCGACGGTTTGTGAAGGGGTTTTCATAGTTAGTTGTACCTTCATAGATATCACAAAGAAAGGGGCGTTTATGTGGACAGAGGAGGCTCATAGGACATTTGACAAGATGAAGAAAGTGATGAGCACTTTCCCAATTCTAGCACTTCTCAATTTCACTCAACCCTTTGTGCTTGAGTGTGATGCATTGGGTGAGGGGATAGAAGTATTTTTGATGCAACAGAGGCATCCAATAGCATACAAGAGTAGGAAACTCTCAGAGTTGGAGAGACTCTACTCCATCTACGACAAGGAAATGCTTGCCATCATACATGCCCTGGCTAAATTTAGACAATACTTGGTAGGTGGAAATTTTGTGGTTAAGATAGACCACAATAGCTTGAGGCACTTCTTGGGGAAAAAACACTTGAATGAAAGGAAACATAAGTGGGTTGGCAAACTGCAAGCATATGATTTGGACATCGAGTATATAAAAGGAAAGAGAACGCAATTGCAGATGCTCTCTCCAGGAAACCGAAGATATTTTCACTTGCAAAGATTTTGGCTGACTGGAAATCTCATCTCTTGGTGGAGTATTCCAAGGACCAATTTTCTTGTGATCTATTGGATCATAGTGTGCAAGATGATAGGTATAATGTGGTGGATGACATCATCTTCTATAAAGACCGCGTATACTTGATAGGGCATCCGAGATACTTTAAAACTTATAGGAAAATTAGGAAGAGGTTCACTTCGAATGGCCTCAAAGATGATGTATTGAGGCATGTGAGGGGGTGTGTGACTTGTCAACAGAAGAAGTCAGAGCATACCCATCCTTTAGGATTACTACAACCGTTTTCCATCCTAGAGCAGAAGTGGGAAAGCATATTTATGGACTTCATCACAGGTTTACTGAGGGTACAAGGCAAATACTGAAGGTATATGGTGGTCGATAGGTTGACCAAATTTTCACATTTATTTTCTATATCCTCCTAATACAAGGCAACACACGTAACAAAGTTTTTCTTTAGAGAGGTATTCAAACTCCATGGGTTTTCGAGGTATATTGTTAGTGACGGGGACAACAGGTTCCTTAGTGCATTTTAGTAGGATTTGTTTACGTTGGCTAGCACAGAGTTGACTCCCAACACTAGTTACCACCCTCAGACAGATGGACAGACTGAGATCATAAACAAGTGGCTAGAAGGGTATTTACGTAACTACGTGTCCGGGCAACAAAAGGCATGGGTAAAGTGGTTGCATTTGGGGGAACGCTATTATAACACCACTTATCACATGTCCATTGGTATGACACCATTTCGAGCATTATATGGTTATTATGATCCTTCTTTTGTTGACTTGGAATTTGGGGATAAAAGGGCTCCCAAAGCCAAGGACTGGATCCAAGAGAGTCAGGACATACTCAAAGCTCTAAAGGATAATCTATAGATGGCCCAGAACCAACAAAAGATCTATGCAAACATGCACAGGTTCGAGTGCACTTTTGAAGTAGGAGACTTGGTATTCTTGAGGCCACAACCATACAAGTAGTCTTCACTAAAGAAAAGTGGTGCAAAAAAGCTTAAGCCATGTTTTAATGGGCCCTACGGGGTGATTTGGAAGATTGGTGAGGTGGCTTATGAACTAGAATTCTTGGAGGGAAGTAAAATACACAATGTGTTCTATGTTACGTGCCTCAAAAAGGATTTGGGGCAACATGTCACTACCTCAACAAAGTTACCCCCATTGGATGAGGAGGGACAATTGGTATTAGTTCCTGAGGAGGTATTAGAGATCTAGGAGAGGAAGTTGAGAAATAGGGTAATTCGAGAGTACCTCATTAGATGGAGAGATTTTCCAACAGAGGATGCCACATGGGAAAGTGACCAGATCTTGCAGCATCCAAATTTGCGGTTGCTTGAGGACGAGCAATCTCAGGAAGGGACGATTTTAATGTCCCATTCCAAATGAGCTCTCTGGGAGATTGATGAAATAGCCTAAGTGATTCTCATAGGCTATAGTCAGTGGGGAAAAGGGGAATTAATAATTTAATTAATGTCATATAGACGAAAATTAATTTATTTTTAAAAGGTTATATTGAGTAAACGATTACAAAGGTGCTCGAGGGACTATGGAAGTCATAAAGTCGCTTTAACTTATTAAAAAGGGTAAAAGTTGCGAGAAAAGGGTCAATGAGATAATAAAAGGGGCATGAGGGGCACCCTCTCTCAGTATGCACTTGTTAATTTCTAAAAACAAATTGAGAGATCTCTTGTGGCTTTGGCTCTTTGGTACGAAAACCCTAGAGAGAGTTGGAGATTGGTTTTGGTGGTGAAACTATCCACCCTAGTTGGTCACTGGGAAGAGATCACTCAGATTTCTTCATTGTGCTTCATTGCAGTTGAGTTTATTTTCCTATAGCTAAGATTTCATTGTTAGTGGCTGAGTTATTTATCAATGGCTAAGTTATTATTGCAGATAAGTTATTTTCACCCTGGCCAAGTTTTCTAGTGTAGGAGGGTCGAATCTTGTGAAGGAAGGGTTGAACTAGTTGGTGGCTGCATCATTGATTGTGGATGGGGCTGATCTTTGTTGTCGAGGACCAAACTACTCATTGTTGTTTCAAATCTTTCTTTGTTGAGTCGAGTTGTGTACTGAGGAAGTAACCTCTTACTTATTGGGCACATTCTTCTTTTTCTAGGTGCATCTCTTGACTGCTCAGTACATTATTGACTATTTGGGCACATTTTTTTCTTATTGGGCGAATATTGGAAGTGATGGAGTCGATTCTTATGACCTTGGACTGGTATTTCTCTTGTTGGTCAACTCATCTTTCATCCTGGGCGATTTTACTACCTTTGGGTCTTATTTCTGGTGGATAGTGGGCCGATTTCTTATGTTGGGCGAGCTAGGCAATCATTTGGATGAGTTTCCTCAATTGTGATTCATTTATGAACTGTTGGTGGCTTATAATTTCTTACCTGTGTCAAATCTCTCATTTCTATGGCTGAGTTAATGTGGGAACTAAATTGATTTGATCATGTATAGGGATTCTATCATTGTTGGTTTGTTTCCTATATACGTATTGGTTGATATATGCAATTACATGCCTATTGTACTCACCTGAGAGTTGTTACAGTTGTATCATCATTTTCCCAGCATATTCATCTCATAACTTGAGGAGGTTGTCTATAGGAAATATATATCAGGTTCTTCAATCTTGTTGTGTGACGTTTATGAGTATTTTCCAATGTATGGTAGTGATTTGGAATAATTTTATGCAGCAAAATAAATTGAATCTTGTATTTGTATTCCATTGATGAATTATAGAAAGCTCATATTTTCTTATCAACTGTAGTAAAAGAATTGCATACAAAATGTTTGTTTAGATTTTCGAGCCACGAACTAAGCAAAAACATCAAAAAATTAGTGGGGACATCACATATTCGTACAATTTTATATCACCAGATCAACATGAGTATGTTATAACTTATAAAACCCTGAGTATAACCTTCAAATGTTGTGGTTTTACAGATATATGCAAATCGAATTGATCATAAACTTAACACGCGACCCAGATATGCAACCAATAACAAATATGTATAAGGTTTGAAAGAAGAAGATTAGTTAATTGAGAAACAATCAAACCCTAGATGTCGGTTGTAGAATGAAACAATGAAATCAACCAACAAGTTTATTACCATAAGATATTCAACCAAGCTCAAAAATAAAAATAAAATTTATAGGGAAAATTTTAAGGGGTTTTTTTATTGGAAGAAATTAAAGAAAAAGGTAACTTGTTATTTGGCTATGGAGTCAATTTAAATATGTGTTATTAAATAGATCATACGAGTGTTTTCCCTCACCATGGGTTGGGAGAAAAGCACCAGATCTGAGATGGCTAGGGAATTTTTCCAAAAGGGGATTGATCAGTCACCTACAAACAACCTAATGCATGCCAAATAGCTTAGATCTAATAAAGGAAAATCAAATGATATTTTCTTCAAATAAATCTAAATTGAATGAAACAATGTATAGAGGGCTAGAGTTACCTCCTAACCCTCTAGCACATTCCAACACACACCATTCTCTGCATTAGCAACAAGCACCAAGCTACTCCATCAAATAAGCGATAAACCCAAATAAAAATATACGAGAGATTTAACAATAGTTCTAATGAAAGACCAAATCGTGGGGTCCCGAGAATCACTGATTTTGATCCTCAGACCTGTGGGTTATATACCCATGAAATGGACTGAACTCGTCAATAGCAAAAATACTCAAACTATCTCTTGGATCACATCTCGATCTCGCCATAACTTAGTCACTACCTTCAAAAAATGTACCTCCGTGAAGTTCATAGGAACTTTGTCTCTCGCAAGTCTATCGGTCATCTCCATATGACCTCGACTGGAACCTTGGGCGCAGATCATAAAATATCATGTATCAAGAATTTTCAATGCTAAGCAAAATGACTGGCGGGTGATATAACTTCAACCATTGATCAAATGAAACGATCAACGATTGATGTGAAGGACTTGACATCCCGACATGATATTAGTCATTGATCTGTCCTCACAATGGTTGATCGGATTTAGTTTGCGTGGACCCCCTTTGGTGGTGTTATATGTTATATGATCACCGTTGGTTTTGCGAGTTGACTCTAGATCATCGATTTTCCCTTAAGCCAACTTAATACAATTGCAAGCTAGTCAAAGCCCCGATGTGAGCTTGACGTTCACTGTATCAGACCCCTTTTAAACCTCAACTACTGAACGCAATGAATTACCCAGTGGTCGATTTCCGATGGAACATGGACCGTGAATCTTTGATTGTGAAGATTTAATCTCTGTCATTTGTCCTTTCTAAAGGTACATTGCTTGTAGACTCCACTGGAACTATGAATGGAACCTTGTGTCCAACCTCAAGCTGCCATGTGTGTCGGACTCTCGAACTTGTTCATGATTTTGAGTTGCAGGAAGCCTCCGATATCCGACATCCAATGGAATACAAACCATAGGTCTTGATTCTCCTAATTAGATCTAGATCGTTACATCCTTGCTTCGATGGACGGGCAGATCTCTGCCTCCACGATATCATTCAAAAATTGGATCATCGTCGATCCATCCTGTGATCGACGATCGATCTTCCTCTTCCAATAGAAAGCAATTTCTCAAGCTCTTCTGACCTGTAACAAGCTCTCATTGCAAACAAAAAATGCAACTCTTTATTTCTCGTACACTCATTTGATCATGGATTATAAAATCAGATTTTGAACACACGTATGAAGACAAGGTTACACAAATAATATAGGCTTTCAATTAATAAATCTTTAATTACACACTATGGCCTCAATGGGCCAGGTCGCCCTCGTGATTAGGTGTACATTGTACCAACCTCTTTTACAAACGCCCGAAGGCTACAATATATAAGAGAAATATAATCACGTGGATCATCTCACATCCATGATTCCCTCCTAAAATCATTAACTATATGCTCAAAAGAGCAAACCACATAACAATATACAACAAACTGAATCAAATAAGAGGAAATTGTGTCGTCGTGGCCACGTCCACCTTCTGGAAGGTTCATGAAATTTCAATTTTGACTTAGGGGGTTACGATGCTCTTGCATCAGACTCCCGGGGTACAAAATTTCCATGATCTCCTAATCATGTGTCCTTGGTTGTTGTTTTCATCATCAACCTCTCTGGTATTCCGTCTTCCTCATGCATCACTGAGCTTCTCCATGCTCAGTCAGTGAGATGCAACCAAGCCTCTGCAGTAACAAGTTTGTTTCTCCCTGCTACACAATACCTTCCCAAGCTTCCCTCCTAAGCTCTGTCTTTTGGAATTCTCCTGGTTCTCACCTCTTACAACCTCCTGAGCTTCCTCTGCTCCTCAACTGCCATAGTTGTAGGCTTCTACAATAATGCTCACCTCCTATCGTGGCAGGATTTTAACTTGCTCTGATACCACTTTATGAAAGACTAAATCTTGGGGTCCCGAGAATCATTGATTTCAATCCTCGGACCTGTGGGTTATGGACCCACATATTAGACTGAACTTGTCCATAACAACAATACTCAAATTGTCTCCTGGATCGCATCTCGATCTCACCATAGCTTTGGCACCACCTTCACAAACCTCACCCCCGTGCATTTCATAGGAACTTTGTCTCTCGTGCAGATCTATTGGCCATCTCCATATGACCTTGATGGAAGCCTTGGGCGCGGATTGAAACAATATCATGTCTCGGGAATTTTCAATGATAAGTAAAATGATCGGTGGGCGATATAACATCAACCATTGATCAAATGAAATGATCAACGATTGATGTGAAGGACCCGGCATCCCTACATGATATTAGTCGTCGATCTATCCTTGCAATGGACGATTAGATTGAGTTTACGTGGACCCCCTTTGGTGGTGTCATATGTTATATGATCACCATTGGTTTCGCAGGTCAACTTTGGATCGTCGATTTTCCCTTAAGCCAACTTAATACAACTGTGGGCTAGCCAAAGCCATGATGTCATCATGACATTCACTGGATCGAACCCCTTTTAAACCTCAACTACTGAACACAATGAATTACCCAGTGGCTGATGTTCAATGGAACATAGACTGTCGATCTTCGATTGCGAAGATTTAATCTTCGTCTTTTGTCCTTTCCAAAGGTACAATGCTTGTAGGATTTACTGGAACTATGAATGGAACCTTGCATCCAACCTCAATCTGCCATCTATGTCGGATTGTTGGGAACCATACTCTCAGGCTTGTTCATGATTTTGTGTTGCAGGAAACCTCTGATATTCAACATCCGATCTGGACCGTTACTTCTTTGCTCTGATGGACGGTCAGGTCTCTACCTCCATGATATCATTTAGAAATTGGATTATTGTCGATCCATCCAGTGATCGATGATTGATCTTCTCTGATAGAAATCGATTTATCACGCTCTTCTGACCTGTAACTAGCTCTTGTTGCACACCAAACTTGCAACTCTTTCTCTCTCGTCCATGGCCTCTCTCATACACTCACTCGACCATGGATTATAAAATCATATTTTGAACACACATATGAAGGAAAGGTTACACAAATAATACATGCTTTCCATTAATTAAGCTCAAATTACACACTATGGCCTCTATGGGCTAGGTCACCCTCGCGACTAGGTTTACATTGTACCAGCCTCTTTTATAAACACTCGGAGGCTACAATATATAAGAGAAATACAATCACATGGATCATCTCGGATCCATGATTCCCTCCTAAAATCATTAACTATATGCTTAAAAGAGCAAATCACATGACAATATACAACAAACTCAATCAAATACGAGGAATTTGTGTCCTCATGGCCATGCCCACCTTCTGGAAGGTTCACACAATTTCAATTTTGACTTGGGGGGATTACGATGCTCTTGCATTAAGTTATTCCTTTATTCTCCAATATTCCCCCAATGCTTTACAAATGAGAGGCCTTCCCCTTTTATGGATGGAGAGGAAGCCCCAAACCATTTACAAAGACCATGGGTAAAAACGATACCATGGGTAAAATCTTTGAAAAATGAGAAAAATAATATTTAAATGTGCTCTTACAATAAAGTAATGATTTTATCCCTTTGATAAGGTCAAATCATAATAAAATGATAATTTTCATGGTACAGCCCCTTTAGGAGAGGGTCAAAAAGGTTAAATAAGCTCAACATCTTGATCCATTAATGAAATAAATCACGTGTCAAGATGCAATTCACCCTTCCATTTAAGTTGAGATATTGAACATGTGCTCGAATAGAAAGGGGGTTCGCCATGTGTCCAATGGGTCCAATAACACTCCAATTTGTAATATCTACCTAGAATGATGGGTCTAACCCCTTAGAAATCACTAATTCATAGTTCCAAGTGACAATTTCCTAGTAAACATAACATTTATTTTTTTTACTTGCCTAAGTTTTATCTAGGGAAACATTGTTAATAGTTTTAAATAAGCCCACTCCTAAGGAAAGCCCATGTTTCCTAAGTTTTATAGATGGGGGATAGACGATTTGGTGAGATTAGTGATGAAAAATAAAGGGGGAATGTTCATGTGACGACTCTCAAATTTGTAGACATGCACATGCCACTTTTTTTTAGCTTTTTTGTGCTTCGGGCTTTATTTTAGCTAGGCGTTTTTTTATAGTAGCCTTCTAGAGGGAGCCTTACTACTTCGGTCTCCACACACTTCCCCTTTCTTTCCTTTTGATTAATCATTATTTTTTCTAAGTCCTTTTTCTTTTGATAGGCATTTTTCTCTTACGACTTTGAAAGGGGGGGACCACAATGAAGTAGTTTGTACTTTATTTTATTTTCTCTTCACCTCTTTAACCTTCATGGCTTTATTTGATTTAGGCTTTCTTTATTTCGACATTTTAGTAGTCATACGTGATGTGATGTCGTTATCTTTTTATTATGGATGGGAATGAATGATACTTAGGGAAACAAAAAGTTCTTAGTGTGATTAGGATATGGATTGTGCTACCCAGTATAAACAACCTAGTAGTATGAGTTATCTTGGAATCGGGCACACTTCTAACCATAAATATGTTTCCCATGGTAATACGATGTAAGTGAGAAAACCTCATATGCTATGACATCCTAGTCAACTATTGTAAGGTAACCTCAACTTCATGACACACTAGGGGGTTATATCATCACGTCTAAACAAATATTACACATGGAGTATCTATGGAGTGACTTGGACCACCAAGGTGTATCTGAGCATCTGAAGTAAGCACAACATGGTTCATCAATCCAACATCATTTCTTTATTGGAGAATGAAAGGACTAAGTCTGGAACTGTTCAAAGATGAATGAAAGATCGTGTAGGAAGGTACATTATACCATTGTAAGGGTATCCAAAGGTTGATACCCTTGAGAGGGTAACATTATCTTTCACCTTCAACACTTACACCATACCCTAAATCATTATCTTATATCCTTCTACACCCTATGGTAACCACCTTTAATCTAATGAATCTCAAACCTTGCTAAATAGCTCGGGGTAAAACCAATAAATCAAGGGGCAACAATCAAGCCACTCCTCATTTCCCTCCACCGTGTGTTCTCTATGATGCCCTGACTCATGTCATGAACCTTTGGGCCATGCTTCTAGAATTAAGGAACCTTCTTCATCCTCCCATAGCAACACCATTGATACCCACTCCATCTGTCGTGGGTACTTCCACAACCCCCATGAAGGAACCTACCCAAGTGTGCAACAATACTTTGTGTACAAACCATCCTTGCACCATATGCTTAGCATATGGACATTACACTCACCATTGTCCAGATTCGTCACAGTTTTGAACCACATTTATCGTAGTTCTCCATACAACTGTTCTAGTGCAATCCAATACATCTCTTTAATTTGTAACACAACCTCCAACAATCAACAAACCCATGTCCACCACTATTTTTTATGTTTTCACATCAATGGGATAAAGGAATAGTAACCCGAGCTATCTTTGTGGGTAGTTAGAGCATTTCATCTATCTTTGTTCTACAATTATTGAGTACTAGATCCATCACATGGTCGAGCTCATGCATCTTTGTGAGTAACACCCTCAAATGGGAACAAACAATGTTGCAACCCTTACCCTAGTTTGTCTCCCTCTCCCCATCAAGAGAGGGTCCCACTTTCTACCCCAACTAACTCCTTAGAGCATCCTCGATCAGAGAGCCCCCCCTCCTCCCAGAGGCCACTATATGCACAACTATGTACACATCTATTATATTTCCACATTTGTCGGGCCTATATCTGAAATAAATCACTCCTTGCCCCTCGATATGGACACCTACCCTCCATTCTTAGGCAGGGTCACAAGTTCCCCTTGGCCAGAGTCCCACTCTATTTGTGATGTCTCACCATTAGTAGGTCCCTTAGTACATAGTAGTGTATCACACACATGTGATATTTATGACATCCAAATCCAATCCAGCCAACTCATGCCTCTCAGAAGTCCATCACCTCCTCTTCCCACATATTTAACTTAGACGAGGACATTCTAGAGGCTATAGCATACTTAAACAAGTCGTAGTTGACTAACTCAAGTCTAGCTATAGGGTCAACCTCTACCTCTACACGTAGGTCATCATAGTCCCACTCATGCTAATGCACTAGCATGGCTACAAGCTCGGTAAGTGTGTACAAAAATAAAAATAAAACACTTGTCATTTTTCATAACTTTCCATTTCAAATTGTGCACAAATTGAGTGGATTTTCCTTAAACATTTGTGAAAGTTGTGTGATTATCCATTGAACAATCGCACAAGTAATCTATACAATTGTCCTCTAAAAATTCATGGGATTTGCGTGACTATAACCCACTTTTGCACATAAGTCTTGTGATTGTCCATTGAACAATCACAAGACACATCTTTGCGATTATTCACTTAACATGTGTGAGACTTGTTCTACCTATCAAGAAACAATTGTGCAAACAATTACATAGTTGAATCTTTTTATCCCATGATATATGTAACTCCCCAGTGAATAGTCACACAAGTGCTATGTGGTTATTCACTTGAAATCCACGACACTCGTATGATGTATCTGGAAAGGCTTTGTATGGGCCCATGATCCCTCAAATCCCAAAATTAATTGGATAAAATTAAAGGTGAAGTCAGGACCTCTTACCTAGCTCTCTCAGAATGTGAATCGGGTAAATGATGCATGCATAGAAACTTGGGAAACATGTGGGATACCCAAGCTCATTGACAACTTAGACAAGTAGGAATGAGGTGTCCTTGTGCACCCCACCGCCTTTTATATGGCCCATCCACCAACTTCCCAAGGTCTATGCAGGAGTTGAGAAGCTCTATTTTCCATGACATTTTCATCATTGGAATCCTAGTATCGCAACCTCTGACGACATGTGGTCTGTTTGTTTTCACCAATATCCTCATTTCATGGCCATTTCCCCCACTAGAGTTCAACAGATAGGTATGTGAGCTCACTAGCTCCATTTTTTACTCCATTTACACTGATGGAGTTCTCATCGTTGGTACTTTCACATCAGGTACTCAGTTTCATATGTGCAGGTATTCATTGGAAGGCCATTTTTTCTCCTTTCTACACACAACATGACCTTTCACCCCATCCCTTCAAGTATACTTATTCACACTAGCATGTAGATACTCCCTTTGTGTATATCACATTTCTTGATTCCCACCCTTGAGTATGCCTTTGGGGCTTCTTTTATAGCTCAACAAACAACTTCTCCCAACTCCACATGTATTCAATTACCACTAGTCAATAGCACTCCACCCTCATGGGTTGCCTTGGTTATTAATCACACTAGTTAATCTTTTTATTTTTTAAACAAAACCTCTATTTTATGACAAAATTTCTAAACCTGCTTGTGTTTCTTACATATAGACACATTTGTGTGCTTATAGTCTTACAACACATCGTAATGGTTGTTATAAAAAAACGAAACTTTGTCTAATGTGCCTATATAACGAATGCATCGATGCTCCTTCTACGGGAGTGCGCTAATAACATTTTTTAAGTAAAAACCAATATTGCATAACAAAATATCTAAACCTTATCTAATGAATTGTAGATATTAAATGTTGGTGATGCACTGTTCAATTTTTAAAAAAATTGTATATGGTGCACCATTTCATGGGATGCACCAATGCATGTTTGAGCTATTAGGCGCACCAACTAGTATGTGAAATTGTATAAAATAAAAACTTGTATTTTATAACAAATTATCTAGACCTAATTTAGTGTTGCTTACATATAGATGCATCGGTGCGCTTATAGTCTAACGACGCACCATAATGTATTATGGAAAAATAATAAAACGTTATCTGATGTGCTTATATAAGGAGTGCATTGGTGCTTCTGCTATGGGAGCACATATATATGTTTTTGCAATTTTTTAAATAAAAACCAATATTGTTTAGCAAAATGTCTAAACCTTATTTGGTGTATTGTATATAGTGACACATAGGTGCACCTATAACTTGTAGATGCACTTATTAGAGTGTGTTTAAAATTTAAATAATTGATTTTTAAAATCATGGATCAATTATAATGATCTTTAATGCACATGGGTATTTAATGCAACGGTGCGCCATAGTTATGAGCACACCAGTGCGCTTTATACTATTTAAGCACACAGATTAAAAACCTCTATTAAAACCTCTAACTGCCTGCTTCCACTAGCAACCTTTGCTATAAATGGACAAGGGATAATTTTTGGGGGTAGTTTTAACAAAAAACTCCACTGGAAGGTGTTTTCTTGTAGTGATAATTTCTCGAACCTTTATTTTTTGACCATTTTAATTCATCTACTTTATCCAATAGTTTTATGACACCATGTTTTAGCTTATTGGTGAATTGAGCCCATTTTTCATTTAGATCACTATTCATATTTAAATCCCTTGATAATTTCCATCCTTGCCTCCAATCATCTGTCATAGTATTGTAGTTTGCATACTCCAAATTGTAAATAACTAAATCATGCAATACTTCCAAAACATAGCCTAAAAATCTACAATTTCTTAGTACTATATCCAAGGGTCTTCTCCAATTCAAACCTTGTTTCCCCTTTCAACCATCCATAAACAAACTTGCCATCTATGCAAATTTATAGGACAATTCTTTACATATATGATGATATTAAAGATGATGAAAAAAAACAAAGACTAATATATAAGTTTTATGGAATAGCTAATGATGACTTCTTGGTTAAGTGAAGACGAGTAACTAATATAGTCTCATTAGAGTTTAAGTCTGCCAAGTGACATGCTAGTGCTTGTGTTTGTGCATTAATGCACACAATAATTGTTGGGGCCAAGTGCAAAACCTGTGTGATTGTAGCAAAATTGATACCCTCATGCACAACTACTTAACCAAATATAACCAAATCAAATGGTGTTAATGGTTCTCCTGCAATGCTAAATGTATATGCATTAGCCTCATCATAATAAGAAAAGCATAATAAGAAGCCTATTCCCAAAAGAAACCATGGAATAGGGAAAATAAAGAAAGGTTCAAAATTGTTCCTCCCCTTATCAATTCCTTTTATTAGCGCTACCTAATATTTTTTCAACAAACAAGGTATTTCCACATAGGTCAAACACCTTAAGTAACCGCTCACACAAATAGATAAAAAAATCAGTACGCTTGTATATTACATGGTTAAAACCCTCAAAGAGGGAAAAGTCCACGACCCCAACCAATGCGGCCACTTGAGGCAATATATTAATGCAAAACATTTATTTATTTATTTACATGTGAGATTTTCACAGTGGATCATTGACAAATGACCCTCCATGCTCATAAATAGAGATCATGGACTAATCAGGTGTTAAGCCACATATCAATATAACAGTTAGTATCGAGGAGAATATGAAGCGTTAAATCACTTTATGTCTAGAACATATTGTGATCGTCGAATTACAAAACTACAAATGTATACTAATGCATATCAATGAAACACACTAAATAAACACACTTTACTTAAAAACACATTACACCAAGTTGATCTTAATTAACTCTGAACATCTCTACTAACAACAATTTCATTGGAATGAGGTTGAAGAATTCGATAACCTTCTACATCTTTAGAATATCCAATGAAAATGCACTTCTCACTTTTAGGTTGCAATGCTTTCCTTTTTTCACCAGGAATGTGAGCTCATGCTTCATTACCAAGCACAGGGAAGTGGCTTACATCTGGCTTAATTTTACTCCATGCTTCTTCTGGTGTTATATTTTTTAAAGCCTTTGTGGGAGTGTGATTGACAATGTAACTTGCAAAAATAATTTCTTCCACCTAAAAATGAAGACTTAATCCCTTAGATTGGATCATACAATTTGCCATTTCCTTTAATGTGTGTTTTTTTCACTCAACAACACCATTTTGTTGTGGGGTATATGGAACATTATGATATAAATGCCTTATGTAGTGTAGTAAGTGGTAAATTTGATGTTAACATATTTGTTTCCATTATCCATTCTGAATTTTTGTAGTTGATGTCCATATTGTTTTTCTATAAGGGCATTGTAGGCCAAAAACGTGTTAAAAACTTCACTTTTCAGTTTTGAGAAATAAATCCAAGTGTGTCCAAAGAAGTCATCGTTGAAAGTTAAGAAGTACTCAAACTCAAAGAAATAAGGAGAAGGAAGTGGACCACATGAACAAGCTGCAAGGGGGTCGAGGCATGCCAAGAGGCACGTTTGTCAAAACAATTCTAATGATGTTTGTTGAGAACACAACTAGCACAAAAACCATCTTTGTAAGAAAAGAGAGGAAGACCAATAATCACCATATCTTGATTACATAGGTACTACAATGAGTGATAGCTTATATGACCGAATCGCTCATGCTAAGGTTTTTTCAAGTCATCGCTGTGAGCAATACAAATTGATGGAAAATATGATGACCCAAAGTTGTCAAATGTGCAAGATATCATCAACAATTCCAGTTGCTAGGACATGCTTAGAATATTTTAAATCCTTGATTACAACTTGGCAAGGTGAAAACTCTATTGTTTTACCTTCACCTTAATGAGTGATTTGATATACCAATATAAGGTTGCATGAGAGACTTGGAACACATATTACATCATTAAAATGACCATCATCTAGTCAAACTATTCTAGACCCTGTAACATTAAGAGATCTAACATCACTAATATTTATTTTTTTGGTGTTACATTCATTAAGAGTAGAAAAAATGGATTTATCCTTAGCCATATGATAAGATGTTCCATAAGCAATAAGGTACTCATTAGAAGAAGAAATGTATGTTGTATTGAAGGAAAAATGAGAAGCAGAAAGTGCATGTCCATGAGAAGAAGAGTCAGAGTTAGAAGAATCAAGATTGATGTTTGTGCTTCTTCATTTCTTTTTCAAAGGTCTCCATCCTCTTGAAACATTTAAACTCTAGATAACTCTCTCACTCACAAAAATTCACAAAAATTGCAATGCATCTCAATGTTATTGCTTTTTTATTTTGTTCCTTTGCCACCATTGGGAGTAGAAGTTGGCTAAGAGGGTTTTGGACCTTGTTTTCTTTGTTCTTGTGAGGATGTTGAATCTTTGGGTTCTTGGATTTATCTTTTTGTTGGGCCATTGGGGCTTTACTAGATGTACCCGCGATGTTGATCACTCTAGGATGCAAGCATTTATCTTGCTCTCTAATCAAAGAATCACAAAAATATTCAAGAGAGGGTGGTGTGTAAGCATTCCCTATAGCTTGTCTAGTGGTGTGAAAAGTAGATACAAAAAAAGAATATGCACTACCAAGCTTAGCAAGCAACATAAGACACATAATAATAATAATAATAATAATAATAATCTATTTTTAAGGTCACGACCAAGCCATACACCAAATTGGTGTATGAGACCTCCTTGTTTGTGGGAGAAGGGACCCCCTGTGTGCAACTATTTGATTGCTAAAGTTTACAGAGGTATACATACCCTACCCCCCTCTAGATTTGAACATGTGACCTCTAAGGAGGAAACACATGTTCTTAACCATTAGGCCCACTCAGGTTGTACATACTTCTTTTCTATTTTACCACAAGTCTTCAAGTAAAATTTTGAGTGTTTTGAACTTAGACAGATCATCTTCAATGCAGGAGAAATCACTAGGATTTAAAGAAATCAATTGGTTTTCAAGCTTATGGGGTCGAATCTTATTGTGTTTACCAAATATGGTTTCCAACGTTTCCCAAGTTTCATTTGGGTTATCAACTCCTTGAAGGTGAAACCATAAATAACTAGAGATGGACATTCTGAATAATCCACGTGTTTTGTCATTTTTATTATCCAATTTGACTTTCTTTGAGGCATCAACGCGGGCAGTTTCTTTTCCCAAGGTAATTCAATAAAGCCCTTTACTTTGTAGTACATCCTCCGTATGAGATTTCCATGAGAAGTAGTTTGAACTAGTAAGAAATAGATCACTTGGACTAGCCATATTAAAATATGTAGGTAATATGACTTCAAAATTAGAAACTCCTTGTCTAGATGGAAAACTCTTAAAAAATTAGGCAGTTTAAAAAAATGGCACTAAAACAGACTTCGGATATCAAAGTTATGTCATTTTAAGAAAGACATAAAATGTAACCAAAGTTCCTCGTGGTAGGTAGAGGTTGGCCCACACAGTGACGAATACACAATGAGGTTGCTCGATAAAAAATGTTTCCATTCCTTCTTTATCATTGCGTATAAACTCACTTTTATAGATAAGTTACTTTTACATGAAGTGACCGACTTTTATACAATAAGTGAGAATCAATTTTATGATGAAGTTACTTTATAAATAAAATTGCATGCAAAAAGTAACTTAAAATTACATTAAAGTTACTTTATAGTGATTTGCTTTTATAATTTAATTGAAATGCACTTTACAATAAAATTATGTGATAACTTAAAGTTTTATGATTTTTTTCAAAAAGTAACTTAATGAAAATAAACACTTGAACTCAAGACCTCCTATTATGTCGAAGATGTTATTATAAGGGAGTGTTTTTTTTCAAATTTTAGTCGCATGTCGACAATGTATAGAAGACTGTCATTTTCCCTTGTCTACTGGTTAAACTGGTTTGTTACTTGTTCAACCCTTCTCCTTCGGTTGCCACCATCCATTGTATTGTAGGTTTTGAATAGGTACACTTTAACTTTTGGTGAATAGATCCAACTCGTTGCAACACTAAACATTGGCCGACACACATCTTACTTAGAGCATTTCGAGAAAATGAATTAAATCTACGTTTAAATGCAAATAAATGGATGGATAAGTGTAAATAATAATAAGTTTTTATATGAAATTTGTCCATGAAGAATTATGATCCCGAAAATGCATAAGAGAGATCGATTCATGTCTTTTTCATGTAATTTAGAAAAATATGATAATAATCGGCTAAAAGCTTGTTTGTTAGGCATTTTTGGAGGAGACATAGAGGAACATATCATTCTTTTGCTTGGATTAACAAAAATGAGCTAAATAGTCAAGTAAATGAGGAAAATAAACAGTTGGCTGGGATGAATTAAGATGATTTTTAATAGTCTGGTCTTATAAAAGGGTGCATTTAGGTGCATGTGTTGTGAAATGATCCAATTTGATTGCATTTATGAGAAATTGAGCCAAATAAACAACAGATAGTAAAGAAAAATGATTAGTTTTGTGCCTCGCAAGGCTTGAAGAAAAAATATTTTCTATTAGTTCTTTGTCTCATTTTTATAAATGAGTCAATGTCTTTAAGATGATAAAATTAAATTGATTGCATTTGCTGGATTTTGTGGCCATGAATGGCTAGATCCTCCATTTGGTGCCAAAGCTAGCTAAGATTTTTTAAAGAAATGTTTTCATTTTGCCTTTTCTCTCATGCAAATACTTCTCCAAATATTCAAACTATGCAAAAAATAAAAACCTTTACTACATTTAATGAAACTATCACGAATCTAGGTAAAAAAACATATAATGAAAAGACTTGAATACTTTAACAAAAATATCAATTGAAATCTTGTGTTCATAGCCTAGGTTTTCCAAAAACAACAAAATTTAAAGAAGCCTTTAATATCGATTAAACAACAAAACTATCAAACATAAAGCAATCTGGGAGAAAAAACCCATCTTTTTATTGCACATTGAGGTGGTGGGAAATGTTGGTTACTTTGTGTATATTTATTTTAAAAAAATTAACATAATCCTATCTTAATTTCAGATTCATCTGAATGACATTTCTTTAATGATTTTAATATATGCAAGTTAAGATCAACCAATATCATCCTTTTTAGGGTTTAATAAAGAGCTAAGATGAATCTAATAGACTCAAGTCAAAATGTATCTATTTAGAGAAAGTTTCCTTGAAATGGGTTTAGAAATAATAATAAATATTTCCTTGAACATATTTTGGACCTGGATTGCTCTCATATTGAAATGGCCCAAATCAACATACACCGACAATGTATTTTGGGTTGTCTTTGCCTCCCAATCACTTGAAAGTAGGCTTCCAATTCTCCATAGTATGAGTCTATTAAAGAAAAAAGATTGAAAATTAGAAGTGTTGGTACTTGATAATATTTTCTTCAAAGCACATGCAAGATTTGTGCAAAGAAATTATTTACCTTTTCTGCGAGATTTAACAACGAAAGGGCGTTTGCAATGTTGTATAATCACCTTAATTTGACAACACAAGTGAGATGGAAAATGGAGTAAAATAATTGGCTTTAATCGTTTGAAAACTTCTAAGTAATAAGTTGGAAGAAGAGCACACAAATCTTTTACTTTTTATTGATTCTTTGATTTTTCCTGGTAGTGACTTGGAAACATCTTCCAATGATACTACATGAGCCCACACGAAAGAAAGCCATGAGACCTTAAATTAATAGTGGAAAAAGATAAAAAAAAAAATGCAAAGTTACGTTTCATAATGAGATTAAATACGAGGGAAAACAAGTAGAGCTTAGCCTTTGCTTTACAAAAAAGAGCTACACACACTTCTACATGAGAAGGCCTAGAGATTTCTCATGCTTGGAATATGTAGATTGATGCAATAATTTAAGATACTTCTTATAGTCTCTATAAAAACTATAGAGATTATTTTCTATGTAGAGATTCCTCACGCCTAAAATCTACAGATTGATCCAAAAAATTATGATATGGTGTGATGTTGTGCTCCATCCAATGGATAGAATGACTTGACATGTATAGGGTGCTTATGACAATTGGCATATTTTTGGATCAAACCATGCCATATGTAACGGTTAATTTGCATTGACTCGTTGCATTAGATTAAGTGATAACACACTCTAATAAGACCTATAAACATTTTGATTAAATGCTACCTTTCCATGTCACAACAACTTCTAATGAAGAGTATAATCTCCAACTATTGCTAAATTGGTCGTCTTGGCTCTCCACAACTTGTGAATTGGTCACTCTAGCTCATATCGATTTTGTTTCCTAATTAATGCATAGGCACTAACAATGATCCCATAAGTTTTTGGTCATACTAATCGCTATATCTTTAAAACAATGGTATTAGAGAGAAATGATAATTCAAACTTGAAGTCAAGATTCATGAATCAATGCCCCAAAGAAAGTATGTGTTTTCGATTTCTATTGTTCGTGAATGGGTAATTTTAGACTAGAGTAATAAATTGTGGACCAATGCTTTTATTTTAAGAAGGGATCTTAATTTTTGCACTTTTTACGACTCTTTGGCCTATATACTTCAAATTTTAGTGTTAATTTATGTATTTGATGTTTAATTAGTTATGTCGAATGTGTCTTTTAAGGGACAAATCACCCTCATTTTTTGTCATTCGAGACCAATTGTTACCATTAGTATTTGAAAAGCCCCTACCACTTGTACTTATCCACCTACCCTCCTATCTTTACCCATGACTTCCTCTCCATGTGAAGACTTTCTTTCCTTTGTTCATTGTGTTGTTGCAGTGTGGATTGAACATGGAAAGGCATAAGTAAGGTTCAATTCTTGACCATTAATCAAACATCTCATACATGTACTGCTACCCACACCATCACCATTTAAAGTATATATGTAAAATAAAAATGTTGTTAGACTCAATGTAGTCAGCTGTAGACTTGGAAAATTTTCTATTCTTATAAATAAATGATCAACATTGACAACTACGGGCCCCAAGACCATCGAATTAAATAGACTATTCTACAACATGCAATCTCTTCTTGTTTGGCTAGGTTAGCCATCTTTGTCCACATTCTAAATTTGAGCAACTAACTAGATGACACGAGACTCATTGAGTTTTTCAAACAACATCAATGAAAAATTCACTTTACAACATTAAATGTTGGTTATGCACCCATGATTATATCAATGATTAACCCAAACCCTTTAAGACTTTCCCCGTGTTTTGATTTTTTTTCTTTGACATGGTTTCTTAAGATTTTCTACATTAAACATCACATGTTAAATGTGGGTGATATTAAACATAACCCCAAAAGTTGCTTATCAATTTTAATAATTTCATCTCACATGTGTGGAGGCTCTTTAACAATCTAAACTACATGGAAATATCTCTTTGGTACATGTATATTCTACAGACACAACCTTGTTAAAATAGAATGAGATTGAACCATGAGAGTATGTCTTAACAAAAGGAACCTAAATACCAATCTAGATTGTACATTTCTTAAATGACAATATTTTTTGATAACTTGATCAGGGATGGATGTATATAGGTAGACCAAGTTTCATATTTTCCCTACAAATTATGTTATCAAGATTCTACATACTAGAAGATGTTTGCTTTAAAATGATATAGGTTTGTTGTTTCATGGAATTAGGATTGGTTGAAGTTGCTTGGATTTTATTTGCCACATAAGAGTTAAGGGTATTAAATTATATTTAATTGGAGGAGAATCATGTAACAATTGTATGGGTATTAGATGAATTTTAGTTGGAGGGGAATTTAATGTCATTTCAGACTCGAGGTATCTGAGCACTTAACATTGCCATTGAATGTTTACAAGTAACATGAATGTGTTGAAAGCTTGTGGAGAGGTCACTTTGTCATTCAAGATGGGGTAGTTCAAATGACCATCAATTATAACACATGTGTGAGCAAACAACATCTTTTTTTATTTTTTTGCACTGTAGCCTATTGATCCCTTCTCACCCAATTTTTTTCACACTTTGATTGAGTTGTACCAATTACCCATGAAATTGTCCCAATACATAACAATCACCCTCAATCTTTCTTATTCCAATATTCCTCCCACCATATGTTCATTTATGATCAACTCATTGGAATCTTATTTTTTCGGGCACTATACACCACTACCATCTGCTTGCAAATGATAAGAAACGAATGGAGTTGTTGAATGGATCCTCTATTGCTTATTCATCTATCATCCAAAAGAAATATCTCCTATATTTGAGCATCACAATTACTAGAACAATTTGGTGTTCTCTTTCCCCCGCTTCATGGGTATTCTAATTTAATAAAACAATTTTCAACCAAGTGAATTAAAACAAAATACACAATAAATGTTATGGAGGAGGATGAGGGTCTTTTTTTTTTTACTCTTTGCCTCAAAGTGTATGATTACTACCAAAACCCTTATCTTTGTCTGCAAAAAACTTCAACATAGCCACACACAAAAACAAATTAAATTTTGAAAAAAAATAAATCTAAAACTTAATAATGTCAAGGTTAGATCTTGGTTAGCTTATCCAGAAAATTTAATTTTTCTCTTTGTTTCCAATTTGTTGAGATTACCTTAGGATTTGACAAAAATGGTCTTATCTTAACAAAATTAAACCTTTTAGGGTGAAATGAAAAGTGTTTTCAACTGAAAGAAGTGCTTCAGATGCAATGGAATAGCCCACTCAGGTTAGGAATGCATAGAAATAACAGGACCTAGAAATATTTTAATGCATGCAACGACACAGGTTCATGATCTCGATTGATAATGGGAGCGAGTCTTCATATGGGCTTTGATACCATGTTCGACAAACAAAGTATCTCCACACATGTCAAACACCTTAAACAATCACTCACACAAATAGATCAAAGATGAGTACATCAATGTATCACGTGGTTAAAACCCTCAAGGAGAGAAATAATCCACAGATCCAACCAATGCAACCACTTGAGATGATATATTAATGAAAGAGTTTTTTTTATCATTTATTTATGAGTTTCTCACAATTGATTATAAGTGAACGACCCTCCATGTTCTTTAAGTAGAGATCATGGACCGAGTAAGTATTAAGCCACATATCGATATAGCCATTAGTATCAATAGTATCAAAGAGAATATAAACCGTTGAATCACTTTATGTCTAAAACATATCGTAACTGTGGGATTAAATAACGACAAATACATACTAATAAAACACATTTTACATAAAAACATATTAAACCAAATTGATTTTAACTAATCAATCAACTTTGAAATTTTAATTAATTTTTTTGACAATTTGAATTGATTCAAAATTGTACAAAACTCATAAAAATATCAATCCACCCTTCATAAAACCAAAATTATAATAAAACGTTTATAAAAATAAAATTCTTATAAAATTTATATTTTAAGTCATTACCAAATTAACTTAATCGAATTTCATTTATATCCACTTCCATCACCATAATTGGAAGCCCGTTCCACGAAAACAAAAAATCCATGGGAAAAGGGAAAGTAGAGTCGTCAAAATTGTTCCCTCTTAAAACTTTCGATCCCTATCATTTACGTGGGGGAACATCAATATTAGGTGCGTGCAAGTTTTGTGTCTTCCTATTATCGTAATTCGGGCACCTTCGATCCGAAGACAGAGGGTTACTCTCGGAACGTGTTTTGACTCGGCGTGTAGAAGATTGATATTCATTTGCTGTAGAAGTGGAAGTGAAGGAATGGCGGTTGCAGGCTTCTACAGGCGCCTCCTCCCCTGCCCTCCGGCCGTGGATTTCTCCTCCTTCGAAGGCAAGGTAACCTACTACTCACTCACTAATTCTCTTCGTTTTTCTTACTTTCCCTACTGTTCACTTTTGCTTTCTTTTATCACCTGGATGTAAATTGGGGACAATTGCTATGGACAAAGACGACTTGAAAGTGGAATCTTAGGTTCAATGTAGGTAGTATTCAAAAAGCTACTCTTAATATTCACATGCTTGAAATGCCCAAAAATTCTGTCACCTCAATCATTGAGTGCCAAGTATTAAAATCATACTCTAGTTTTCTCGAATCCTAAAATTGAGACATCAGGTTAAACGCATATTTTGCCTTCCATTTTGCCATGCGAGTCTTCATCTATCCAGTTAAGTTGACATTGGTGTTACCCAAGAGGCATTTCCTTTACTTTTTCTTTGTACACAGTTCATTTACAAACTATTAAGGTTTAGGCTGATCATTTCCAGAGATTTCTTAATGAAGGCCAAAAACATTTGATATTTTTGGAAGCCATCTATATTATTTGGTTCTAGTTAGCCTTGCCATTCAACTGGACGGTAAACATAGGGTGACAGACATTTTTATGGTAACATAGTCCTCAAAACATAGTTACTCAACAAGCGGCAAATGCTCAATCATCACAACGCCTCAACTTTATCTACTCTAACAAGTCACTTCGTGGAGTTTCACAGTGTCGCAATTGTTGAAGTTAATACTTAAAGTGCATGATGTATGCAGAACTGATTTTGTCCAAAAATCTGAAAATACTGACTTTCAAAAGCTTGAACTGTACTGAAATATGAGCATGTGATGGTCATGGGCTTTATTCTTTAATTTGTATATGTTTACTCAGCACTTATATTTGTATACCTTCTTGTTTCTTTTTGTCATTCTTTTTCTCACAGTAACAGTTAATGATTTGTATTAAAAAGGGTTATGGCCGAACCATACAGCCGAAGTTACAAAATGGGAGGTAGGGATAAGAGCCTTGCTTCTGGGTCTTCCATTACATATGCTCCATTCAAAAAATAATTACAGATATTTGTCCAAAAACACCTACCTGCAGAAATGCAGGTTTACTGCCTAACATACTGTCCTGATAAAAGTGCAAAACGACAATACATGCTAGAACTAAAATTAAAAACAAGAAATTTAACTAAGCCTAGAATGGACATCAATGTTCAGGTCCACCTGTGTTGCTGATTCTTCCCGTTCCTTTCTACAGTGATAGAGGTGTCCAAATGGTCCAATGGGGCTCCAACAACACGTGTAGAATGTGTTACCACACAATCTAGCACCCAGTGCAAAGCCTTCACAAGGCACTAAGACAAGTGGAACATGGAAGATGTCACCACTGTCACCTAGGCATCTACTTCTCTCTTTTTAGTGAAGGAATAGTATCCAACACAAGGGAGGCTTCCCCAGTAGCCTCCAAGAATCCCTAGGCAAGACACAACCAAGTCTAGGGACCCATGGAGTGACTACTAACACTACCACCAAGATAATGATAAGTAAAGTGAGAAAGAGGTGGCGAGGTAAGACAATTTCCAGATTTAAGGTGCATAGTATTTAAGCTTAGAGAAGAGGGTCTCAGGGTCAAGTATGAATTCCGTAAGATCCCCAAACACTAGAAATAAAGAAAATTGTTAGAAATAAGGTTTGTAGTAGATTTGTAAGTTGGGAATCTACCCAGGATATTTTGTGGTTTTCAGAGGACTGATTTTGTTCTTAGTTTTGGTGATTTTGTGACTGCTAAGAGGGCTGATTTTGCCCTCAGAAAATTCTGAATTTGACAAGTTTACAAAACGGAAAATTGTGTCTCATGTGTGTTACCCCCCATTCATAGGGGTAACTAAGGAGATGATGTCTCGAGGCCCTTAAGTTGTAGAGATGGAGTACCGAGAGGTAGATGAGTAGGGAGATGCCCTATCCCACACATCACTAGTTGATTGATGGCAGCAACATCCACCACACCAGCTTGGCTCACAGAGGACAACAAGTCTTGCTCCATGAGGTAACAAGTCCGATACCATGGTAAGTGTCATTCTAATAGATGAAGCATTTGAACATGTTGCGAAGAGTCCTTTCTTGATTTTGAAAACGTTTGCTTGGAAATTATGCCTTTTGCTTCATTTCACCTTGGTGGTTGACATGTTGTCCTAGCAAGTGGGTTACCCTCGGGAAAAGGGCTGCTACTAGTGGGTATCCTTGAAAGGTCATGGTACCATTCCCGTCCATACTTGTCACTTTCCACACTTTATCCCCTTTCGTTTCCCCATCTTTTGGGTTTTTGGGCATTATTGACCCAAGAAGGGCTTGTACCTCATTTCATGTAAAGAGGGGCTGACGACCCGGAGGAAGATAGCAGCTACTATAAAAGAAAAAGAAACCAACTAAAAAGAAAGTGAACAAAACAAATAAGGACCATCAAAAGTCGGTCCAACTTGAGCTCTACTTACGCAGTGCTTGCCCCGGTTCGAAATTTGATGATAAAGCTTGGAAACCCTTAAAGGGGAACCCTCATATTTGCAAATTATAAATGATAACAGAGATTGGAAAGATGGCAAAAAGGGGCTTGGAAAAAGGTGGCATGTAAATAGTTGGTAACTCAAGAGCAAGCGCACCCTCAACAAAGACGCCCATAAATGCGACAATATGAGCCCTTGTATGTCAAGAAACCCCATGCCCAAAAGTTACACCCCCATCCACCTCATACTCTTTACATGACTTAGAGAGGGTCCACTTTGGAAACACTCCTTGACTTGGGGAATGATCTACCCAATAGGTCACCATGACAACCCTCCCATACTTAAATTTGGCAAGTTGTAAAGGGTCTTTGAACATTTGTTTATTTTGAAAAGGGGGGATTTGATGCACATGTTTTGGTGGCTCTTTTATTAGATATGGATTACTCGACATGATATGTGTGACCTGTGGACCCTTGGAGGGCGAATTGGTTTGTCTTTGTAGGGCTTTGCTAGGTGGAAGTCTTTTCATGGAGGCACAAGGTTGCTTGGACCTTCATTGGGGCATGAAGCCCACAGGTTGGATGATGCACCCCTTCTCATTGGACACATGGGAGAGGGAACGTTTCTTTTGGAGGCACTTAGAGGCCACGAGGTGACCACATTCTAGCCCCTCACACCCAAATGTTGGCCTTTGGAGGCCTAAGGTGTCATCTTCTAGGCCCTAGACATCATATGGGCTTAGGGTTTTTGATGGGGCTCTCACTTTCATTTCGTTTTCATCATAACTCACTTGAGAATTACATATTCTTGGCTGAAATTTTCTCCCTATTTGGACATTTGCTTTCTCTCTCTCTCTCTCTCTTGGTGCATTATGGATGATTTCTCTTGTCTTTGGGTGAAGAAAAGCTAGGCTCTCTCTCTCTCTCTTGTTGCATTATGGATGATTTCTTTTGTCTTTGGGTGAAGAAAAGCTAGGCGCTATCTCTTGGATGCTTTGTTCTTGGTATGTTGGTGGAATATTCTTGATAAGAGAGGGTTCTTCATGCTTTTCTTGGAATTTGTAAGGAATTTCTGCATCTATTGTGTTTTTCTCTTCTTGTTTCAAGCTAAAGTTTCCTAAACCCTTGGAGGAGTATAAAGGCATACACTCTCGATCAAGATCTACTTTGTTATCATTGAATAAGCTATTTTGCAAAGGTTGCTACAAGGAATAAAATGGCTTACACCCTTTTGTAGATTTACCTTGCTAGGTTTTGTTTGCTCTAGGGAGTAAAAGGCTTACACCCCTAGAGAAGTAACAAACCCTAGCTCTTACACGAGACTCCATTAACCCAATTGATAAGGCACTAATCTATTTGCATTGGAGATATAAAATAATTGCATTGGTATACGTGAAATGTTGAGATATTGCAATTGTTCAAGTTGGAATCTATTCTTCATGTTATAAGCTTGCTTGTGCCCTAGGGGTGTCCTCTTTTAGCCAAGTAATTTGCTGCTGTAACAAATTTAATGCTACATCCATTACGGTTGCAGCAAAACTCTCTTTCTTTCACTCATTACTTTCTAGTCTACTGTTGAAATTCACTTGTGAACCTATATTATTGTTCTACTAGTTATTGAGTATCATTTGGACGGTTTACTTGTTGATTTCTGTGGTTAGATCTTGCTGCTGTAGCAATTGTTTGCTACAGCTATTTGGCTGTCATAAAAACTTGCCGATAACATCATATAACAACCCTCCAAACATCACCAAAGTCTTGCTTCATTAATTGGAAGTTTAACTAGTCATTGCTAGCTTTGTTTCCATCATCTTATACTTGATTTTGGTGGTTAGATTTGTAGCTATTGATATCATTTGTTGCCAATTTATACATTTACATACTGCTGCAATTTTGGGACAACAAGGATTCGTGTTTGATCCCATTTGATTAAAGGCTTTGTTTATCATCATTTGTCTTGTTCCAGGCAGGGCTAACATTGTTCTGCGGCTATTAAACACTTGGCAAACATTTGCCCTTTCACAAGATTCATCTTCAAGCTTGACCTATAGGGGTGTTCATCATCATCATCTCACTTTCCATCTCAATCCCCCTAGGGTCACTAGGATTTTGTGGTGATTTCATCATCACTAAAGCGAGGGGAGTGTCTATGTAAGGTGACAATGGGGAGGTACTCTCGTAGTTGTCTCACCTTTGTGACTTGGGTTGGGATTTGCCCAAACTACAGATTGTGCGATAACAATGTGCATGGATAATTTTTCTCCGATCTTTGTGTTTCCGCTGCTGTAATTTTCTATCATAATTTCAGTGTAAAATTATTCAGTGATAACAACCCTAGGGTTTATTGTTTGGGTCACTTGGAAGTAACTTTCAGATCTGAAATTAGTTGCATAAAAATTGACAGAAATTCCTCAAACTTTTCAAAGACATGGCTCTTATTCTTCAAGAAATATACCCAAGTGTACTTGAAAAAGTTATCAATGTGTTGGATTTTCCTTATTTACAGAGCATTAATGTTACAAGTGTTCTTTTACTTCGTTACCATTAACATATATATCATGTACTGAGCATTAGCAACATAAACAAGAGATAGAAAAGAACACGAGAGATTTATCTTGGGAAAACCCCAAATGGGGGAAAAACCCAACAACCTTTCTTAGATAGATTCCGTTCACAAAGCAAGTCCAATCAGATAAACCCTAGCACAAGTGCTAGCTTAACCAGAAATACAACCCTCATTGCAGCAACAATACCATACAAAGGTAGCGCACCTCCTCAAGGAGTAGCGCATAAGAGAGAGATACCCAAAAGATGGAGCAATAATAAACTGTGTATCTGCAGCTACTGTGTCACCTCCTCCAAACTTGCGCCTTGCTTCTGTGTAGCTGGGAGAGTGTGAGTGAGTGAACAAATGAGCTAAGGCGCCTCCTTATTTATATTCTTCTTGTCCTTCTAGCTGGGCCGGCTTCTCTTCTGGGAAGGTGTCTTTTCATTATACTTTTTTCTTCTTGGTCGACTTCTCTTCTAGTGTATTTCAACATCTGTCCAATGGATCTCTTGCTTCCAGAATATTCTCCGCATCTAAGAAAGGTCTTCTAGGAGGGAAAGATCCTCCTGCAACTACCAAAACATCAACACTCCCTCTTAGCTAGGGAGGCATCTTTCACGATGTCTTCATCTGGTAGTCCACTAACTACTCTACGATCTTCTAGCAGGCACATGGCTGCTATAATGCCTTTGGTAGCTCGAATCATCAGGCACAGTCTCTGCGATCAAACAGTAGCACACACAACTACATCCAAACGATCTGGTAATCTCCATGACAATCAGCTAGTAGCACGCAACTACTACAATGTGATCCAATAGATCACAACTGCTGCCAAGTAGTACACAACTACTGTCTAGTGACACACAGTCACTGCCAGTGGAACACATCCACTGTAGTAGCACATAAATACTGTTCGGAGTCACACAGCTTTCGCCAGTGGAACACATCCACCAAAGTATCACACATCTACTGTTCGGAGTCACAAAGCCTCTGCCAGTGGAACACATCCACCGAAGTAGCACACAACTACTCTCCAGAGTCACATAGCCTCCACCAGTGGAACACATCCACCGAAGTAGCACACAGCTACTATCCGGAGTCACACAGCCTCCACCAGTGGAACACATCCATCGAAGTAGCACACAACTAGTGTCTAGTCACATAGCCTCCGCCAATGGAACACATCCACCAAAGTAGCACACAACTACTATTCAGAGTCACACAACCTCCACCATAGTCTTACAACTATTTGTGTGATGTTTCTTCTCTCAGCAGGTTCGACAATGCATTACCCCCTCAATCACCTCACTGACCGATCCAGGGAACCCTTGGCTAGAGGGGTTAGCCGGCATGAGAAGAAGCAACACACCTCCCTCTTAACGAGGGTGGACATTCGACAACACTCCAAGGTTGCCCCTGAAGTACTCATACTTCACTCTTGACAAGGGCTTGGTGAGGATGTTCGCTATCTTCTCGTCTGTGGATATGTACTGGAGCTCCACAACTCCTCTCTGCACCATGTCTCGGATGTAATGATATTTGATCTCTATATGCTTAGACTTGTCATGGAATACAAGGTTCTCGGTAAGCTTCACGCAAATTTGATTGTCACAATGTATCAAAGTTGGCTCCAATTCTAGATCAAATATCCCGACTAGCAACTTCCGGAGCCACACTGCTTCACGGCTTGCCACGCTTGTTGCGATATACTCTGCTTCTGATGTACTGAGTGCCATTGATGTCTGCTTCCTGCTCAACCATGAGATCATACCTGATCCCAGACTAGAACAACATTCGGAAGTACTCTTTCGATCCATTGCACTATCTTCCCAGTCAGAATCTGTATATCCCCGCAGCTTCACATCTCCACTTGAGACTTATATCTCAATCCATATCCAACCGTACCACGACGGTACCTCAACATATGCTTTGCTGCCATCCAATGTACCTGTCTAGGTTCAACCATGTGTTGACTCAAGGTATTCACTGCAAAGCATATGTCTGGCCTGGTGTTAACCAGATACATCAAGGATCCAATCAATTATCTGTACATCGTGGGATCCATCAAATCTGAAGATTTGTCACTCAAGAGCTTCAGATTTATCGTCATGGGTGTGGTCGTCCTGAATTTCTTTAGGATCTCAACAATATATTTTCTTTGGTTAAGGAAAATCTCATCTGATCTCTGCCACACTTCCAATCCCAAGAAGTAATGCATCAAACCTAGATCCTTCATCTCGAACTCTGAAGCGAGCTCCCTGTTACACCCATCAATGAGCTTCTCGTCCCCTGTTAGAAACATGTCATCTACATATAGAACCAAGATCAATGGGCATCTATCCTCAACCTTATAGTAAAGGTTAGGATCTGCCTCACTCTTGGTAAATCCCATGCTCATCAAATATCCATCTATCCTGGCATACCACACTCTGGGTGCTTGCTTCAGCCCGTATAGGGCCTTCTTCAGTGTACACACATGGGCCTCCTTCCCATGGATCACGAAGCCTTGTGGCTGTTCTATATACACTTCTTCCTCTATTACACCATTCAAGAAAGTAGTCTTGACGTCCATCTGGTGTAATTTGAAAATTTCCATCCCATTGCAGAAGCAATCGCAATGATTGATCTAATGGAAGTGTATTTTGCTACAGGAGCAAAGGTTTTGCCATAGTCTTCTCCCTCTTTTTGAGAGAACCCTCTAGCCACAATCCTTGCCTTGTACTTCTCTATGCTGTCGTCTACAACATGCTTGATCTTGTAGATCTATTTGGAAGTCACAATTGACTTCCATTCTGGTCTTGGAACGACCTCCCATACATCATTCTTCATGATGAACTGATACTCCTCCATCATGGCATCCTTCCATTCTAGCTTCTTAGTAGCTTCTTCAAAAGTGGAAGGTTCTAAATCAATGATGTTGCTCATTAGTGCCACATAGCTGGAAAACTTATGTGGTCTCTTGCTCTATCTAAAGGAGCCTTTGGGAGCTGCATGTCCTTCGGCTTCTTGCAAGGTGTTCCGAAGCCAAGCTGGTCTCTTCCTGGTAGTCACGGCTTCTTCAGGTAGATCTACAGGTTTTTTTGACTCTACCATATAATTCTGAACTTCTGGGATGGTTTCTTCAGGTGTAGAGTCTACAATGACTACATCTTTGGGAGCTTCTTGCTCTATTTGGTCCTCATCTATGTGAGATTCCCTTGATCTTCTGAACACTTCATCTTCGTCAAATGTTACATCCTGGCTGATCTTGATCTGTCTCTTGCCTGGAATGTAAATTCTATAGGTCTTCGAAGTCTCACTGTATCCAACAAATTTGCCTTTCTTTCCTGAAGGTTCCAATTTCGTTCTCTTTTCCTTGGGAACATGTATAAACACTGGACAACCAAAAATCTTCAAGTTACTGACTTCTGGCTTCTTTCCGGTGAACACCTCTTCATGTGTCTTGTTCCCCAATATCTTACGAGGGCTTCTGTTCTGCACGTATATAGCCGTACTGGATGCTTCTGCCCATAAGTCCATGGGTAGGCCCTGGTCATGTATCATCGCTTTTGCAGCCATCTATGATGGATCTATTCTTTGTTTCTGCAATCCCATTCTGCTGGGGGTTATAGGTGTTGAAATAATGTAACTGCAAAGAGTATTCTTATTATTATTGATATGTTATTCATAGGATCAATCCCCATTGTGGATTGATCATGTCGGTTATTGTAATAGGACCAAATCCCCTTTTGCAAATTGGTCAAAAGACAATTGTAATAGGTAGAATAAGAAGTCGACC
>ML797924.1:217019-228562 GCA_009831015.1 Picea engelmannii | reverse complement strand
GAGCTATTGTATACCATATATGACAAGGAAATGTTGGCTATAATGCATGCTCTAGCTAAGTTCATGCAATATTTGGTAGGGGCAAAGTTTGTAGTCAGGACTGATTATAACAACCTCATGTACTTCTTAGAACAAAAAGACCTCAATGAGAGACAACAAAAATGGGTGAGCAAGATCTAGGCTTACGACTTTGACATGGAATTTGGCAAAGGGAAGAACAATGTAGTTGCTGATGCTTTGTTTAGAAGACCCTTAGTTTATGCCATGACAGATATCTCGGTTGATTGGAAGGCACACTTATTGGTGGAGTAGTCCAAAAACAGGTTTGCATGTGAGATGATGGATGGATGGACAGGTGCAAGATGATAGCTACAGGATCATAGATGACATCATATACTATAAGGGCCGAATCTTCTTGGTTCCTTAATCATTGTTGAAGGTGAAAGTGTCGCAGGCATGTCATGACTCTCCTTTAGCAGGGCATCAAGGGTTCATCAAGACATACAGACAGGTAAGGGAAAGGTTTGCTTGGAAGGGTATGAAGGAGGATGTCATGTGCCATGTCAGAGAAAGTGCCACTTGCCAGTAAAACAAGGATGAGCACACCCACCCAACAGGTCTATTGCATCCACTTCCTATTACAGAGCACAAGTGGGAAAGTATTTCCATGGATTTCATTACAGGGTTGTCCAAGGCATAGGGCAAGGATTGCATCTTCGTGGTGGTGGATCGATTAAACAAGTTTGCTCATTTTTATCCATTTCCATTGATTATAGTGCATCACAGGTGGCTGAATTGTTCTTTAGGGAGATCTTCCTATTGCATGGGTTACCCAAAACCATTGTGAGTGATAGAGACAGTAGATTTATGAGCACCTTTTGGCAGGAATTGTTCAGGCTAGTGGGCCCAACGTTAACTCCCAACACTAGCTATCACCCCCAAACAAAGATAGTCAACAAGTGGTTGGAGGGGTATCTCTGGAATTATGTGTCAGGACAACATAAAGCATGGGTTAAGTTGGTACACTTGGGTGAGTATTGCTACAACACCACTTATTACATGTCCATTGGTATGTCTCCTTTCTGAGCTTTATATAGTTATGACCCCCTCACTTTTGTGGAGATTGTATATGGAGACGGTAGAGCACCCATGTTATAGGATTGGATCCAAATGAGCCAGGACATACTTAGAGAGCTCAAGGATCACTTGCATAGGGCACAAATCAATAGAAAGTACAAGTAGATAAACACAGGGTGGAGCATACTTTTGAGGTTGGGGACCTTGTTTATTTGAGGCTCCAACTGTATAGACAAGCATCCATAAAGAAGAATGGCACCGAGAAACTCAAACCTCGTTTCTACGAGTTGTACAAGGTGAAGAGGAAGGTGGGAACAATTGCATACGAGCTTGAGCTACCCCAAGAAAGCAAAATACATAACGTTTTCCATGTGTCATGCTTAAAAAGGACAATATGACAACACATGATGGTTAATAAAGGACTACCTCAAGTAGATGAGGAAGGAGAATTGATCTTGATACCTAAGGAGGTTTTGGAGGTGAGAGAGGAGATTGAGGAATAGAAACATATGGGAATACTTGGTCAAATGGAAGAATTTTCTCATAGAGGATGCTACTTGGGAAGGTGAACAAGTTTTACATAAAACAAGATCAAAATTTCTTGTGGGCAAGCAATTTCCAGTAGGGGAGACTTTAATGTCCCCCTCCTCTTGATCGAGGCTTGGAGAGACTCAATAGTCTAGATGTCCCCACTAGACTATAGTCTCATGAGAAAAAGGGGACTAAGAGTCACCAAAGTAATCACTATGAGGATAAAGGTTATATTATTAAAGTGATTTTGGGAAAAAAGGGAAATTTAAGTTAAGTGACTAATATGAGGAAAAGTGAAGAAAATAACTTTATGAGCCAAGCAAATAACTTAAGTGGAAATTAGACACTGCAGTATAAAAGAAAAAGAAGGGCGCCTCACTCCACATTCTGTTCATTTTTACATTTGCATCTTGAGCTCTTCAGCTTAGATGTTTTGATGGTTTTGGGAGAACAAATCGTAGAGATCAACAAGGAGGTGAAAGATTCCTCTGTTCCTTCCAAGCCCGACCAAGGAGGTGAAAGATTCCTCTGTTCTTGATCCAAGCCCGACCAAGGAGGTGAAAGATCCCTCCCTCACCATTCTATCCAGTTACAGGTTGATTACTACAGGTGGGGCCATTAGTAGTGCATAGTTTATGAGGTTTTCTGCAGGAAGGGTGCATTACTTGAGGAAGATGAGTTCAATTTGAGTAGAAGAAGGGAGATTTGAGGAGGATCTCTTCCTGGGAAGATTTGGTAGGGCTAGAGCTCCCTTTCTCACTCATTCTTTGAGGGTTTTCTTTGCTTATCGATTTATTGTGAGCATGGTACGAATTTCCTGAAGGAGGGCGCACTGTCTTTAGTAGATCTAGAGGGTTGGAGGGTGAAATCACTCTCAACAGCAGAAGAGACTTACCACAGGTGTTTTTCATAATCAGACCTACAGATATACTGTGTTTTTCAGTGGTTTGGAGCCAAGAACAGAGGAGGCCGAAATTCCAAGGGTTTTCCCAGCCAGGAAGTGCGCAACTCAACCAGGTTTGGAAGCTAGAGTCCAGAAGGGAAAGAAATTGATCTTGTCCATCTCTGCATGCAACTATTACGAATTCTGGAGGATTTCTTCTTCACTTATTTTGTATCTTGGGAGGCATATTCAGCCCAACTTCTATATTTTATGTATATCATTCCAGATCTGCAGATCTTATGGATGGAGGTCTTCTTATTATCTAAATAAAGGTCAGATATGAAGTTGTGGTTCATTCTATTGTGTTGTCTCCACTGTATCTTGCTATTTTCAAATGTTTTTGTGTTATGTTCATCATCCATATGTTGTAAAACCCCATAAAACCCTTCCAACGCAACTTTGAAGGCAACCTGCAAAACATTAAAGAGAAGTCATACAAAAGATAAAAAAAAACACCTAAGTTGCTAGCAAAATCTGCTTGGGAACATTACACAACACGAACATTACTTTTCTCTCACAACAACGTAGGTGTCTTTCTTACAAGAATAAGAACACGATTTTCACTTTGAAATTAGTTTGAACTTCTTTGCAAACTCTATTCTCCAATATTTCCAGACTCATAGGATTCGGTGTCGCTCTAGTACCATGTTATAAAATTGACTATGCATCACAAAGAAATAGGATCAAAAGATATGAAAACAAGTATTTTTATTATTGGTGGAGTCAATGAATACATCAATATCAATCCTCTTTTGTTTGGCTAGGAGGCAGTTGCATAACCTAACTACTTTTTTTTCTGACATCTATTAAACAAATGCCTAGCATAATTAAATATTAAAGCCAGTTATGTAATGTGCCTTTATTAGATTTCATAACATTAGGTATATTGGAGCGTTATACTCCAACATCAAAAGATCAGATCTTTATCTTCTTCTAGCTCAAACAAGAATGTGTAAATCCTTGGCCACATAAACTTTTTTTTTTCCGACATCTATTGAACAAATGCCTAGCATAATTAAATATTAAAGCCAGTTATGTAATGTGCCTTTATTACATTTCATAACATTAGGTATATTGGAGCGTTATACTCCAACATCAAAAGATCAGATCTTTATCTTCTTCTAGCTCAAACAAGAATGTGTAAATCCTTGGCCACATAAGTAGTAGGAAAGCTTACCTTTGACGAGCACCAACCATTTTTTCTAAATCCATTGGTCTGTTGCGTGAGGAGAGGGCCAAAAACCAGTGGAATGACCAATCAAAGTATGCGTTGCTAGGGTGAGGGCCACAAAACGATGGATTGACCAATCAGAGCATGCTTTGCTAGGGTGAGAGATTTCATTATGGATGTCATCAGGTGCAACTTCATTGGTGGGACATTAGTAGATTTCGTAATGAAATGGAATGATATTTCTTTGCTCATCACTGGTTTCTTGCATATTGAGCATGATGCCGCCTAATCCACACCTCGGGTCATGTGGAAGAAATCTTCAATCCATTGAGTGTGGAGTGTGGCCTTGGGGGCAAGTCTCGAGTCGGGTAGCTGTCACCTGACACTCCATTCCTTCGTCTAGGCTAACTCCTAGCGACGCTTGGGGGGGGGTAGACCCTAAAAAGAATCTAAGGGTTGATTAAATAAACACAATTATTATTCTAGGAGTGAAATGAAATACACAAGATAAGTACAACTATTCTAACAACATATATGACACAGAAATGGAAATGCTTATGCTAGAGATGCTAAGCCCATAAAGTACTTGAACATAAATGATGTAGCTTGAAAGCAGATACAAGTGCTTGAAAGTAAAAGACGATAAGCAATATAATAGACCAATGCCAATGATGTAAAAATGTTGCTGTAAGAATGTGTTGCAAGTGCTCTTGGAAAATTTTATTATTAAGGGTTATTGCTTGAATTAATGGTTTAAATTAGTGAAGTGGCTTGATGTTGCAAGTCCACTTTGTGAATGCCAAATTGTAAGTGTGAAACAAAAAGTAAATCTAATCCAATATTTGTTTCCTTTCACCGCTATCACCCAAATGGGTGTCAGTGAGATCGCAAGGAGTTCCAACGGGGAGAGAACAGATCTCAATGAGTATCCCCCTGAATTCACAAGTCGATCTACCGATAGGATCTCGTATTGAGCAATAGCAAATGAATGGTTTTCCCTATTAAAACTACTCCACATTAAATAAAACACAAGTTGCACAAGTGTATATATACAAAATTAAATGTTAGTTGAGCATATATGTACAAAATTAAAATAAAACGCTGAAATGAAATGCGGTAAAGTACAAGGAAGAAGTAAAATACAAAGGAGAAAGGTTAGAGTCAAACTATTTTACAAAGGATGCCCCTTGGGCATCAAATGTTACCATTGAAGACCAATTCAAGGTGTTGCCCTTTCATTGGCAGATTTGACCTTTTGCCGCCCAACTGGCTAAGATGAGTTGTTGAAGACCTTTCTGATTTTTCCTTGATTTTTGAGATTCTGACTGAAGGCTTTTCTTCCATCTTTTATCCAACTCAACCATGTGATCAAACTTTCTCTGAAACTTATCTCTTGAAGTTTCCTTTGCGCCAAGTGGAAAATCTTACAATTTATCTTTCTTAACCTTATTTTGAAAGACTTGGCATATTCCTTAATAGGGATGATATGTTGATCAATATCTTTACCACAAGATTTAAACTCATCATGAACAATGGGCAAGTCATCCCTATAATCCTTCACAAGATTTATTGCATTTTTTCTTCTTTTTCTTGAAGTACACTTTTTTTATTTTTATCATCCTGGGATCTCGATCTGATTTCATTTCTATGTGATTACCGGGTTTTTCTATTTCTTTTTCCTTTTTATGTTTGTCATGTCTTTCGAAGATCTGTTTATTACCAAAGAAGGTTTTCCTAGGCTCTAAGACATATGGAATGGAAGGCCCAAAAATTACTTCTAACTCATCTTGACCACTCACTGACTCGTCTGACAACTGAGAAGTTGAAGTCGATACTTTTGACACAACTGACACATCTGACCCAGTCCCTGATTCTGAATGTGCTACATCAAAATTCTTTTCATTTGGAACTTCCTCAAGAAAAAGACCATCAAAGGAATCCATGGTATCCTTTTTCTTCCATAAACTCTTTTTTAATGGGTGCCCAAAAGTTGGTCAATATTGCATGATTCTCAAGACTCTCTAATTCATCAACACATTCGTTCATGGGTTCTTTGGGATCTTCTACATGGTACCTCCTTTCCTGTTCTCTATTAAGTCTAACAAAAGTGTTATCAAAAGTTGGGATGGTAGCATAAGATAAATCCATTTGAAGACTACCTCCTAAACTCGCACCCGACTCTTGAGACAAAAGCATACCCCATGCATGTGGCATATCTATGACCACAACATCCATTAGCATTGAGATATTTGGGAAGACAACCAAATGTACTTGAAGGTCTTTGATTAATCCATGTACCTCAATTTCCCTTGAATCCATGGCACACATTATGGTAAGGCCTTGAGATCTTTAAGTTTAATCTTTCCATGACCTTCCTAGTATTGACATTGGATGAGGCTCTTGAATCTAACATGTAGTTGTGAAGAAGCAAATCATTAACCATCAAAGAAATGAAAAAAAGTTGAATGCCTCCATTCCCCTTATTTTGATCCATAGTTTGTAATATAATAGGGGCATCTGTATATGGTTCCATGTGTTTATAAATACTTTTCTCTTTAGGACCCTCTATGGCTTTTATTGAATTTTCTTTCTGAGAGGGTGTTTTTGTGAGGTCTGCTACAGGAACCAAGACCTTGGCATTTGACACCCAACCACCTAAATCAATGTTTAATTTTGATGATGGAGGAGTGATTGCTTTGGGAATGTTTTGATTAGTCTTAGTTGTATTCTCGTAATATAACATGGGTATCTGTATATGGTTCCATCTGTTTTTCAATACTTTTCTCTTTAGGACCTTTTATGGCTTTTATTAACTTTTCTTTCTGAGAGGGTATTTTTGTGAGGTCTACTACAGGAACCAAGACCTTGGCCTTTGACACCCATCCACCTAAATCGATGTTTAATTTTGATGTCGGAGAAGTGATTGCTTTGGTAATGTTTTGATCAGTGTTAGTCGTATTCTCATTTCTCTTTCGTTGATATGTCACTCTTTTATATATTGCCATTACAAGGACCTGTTCAGGTGTGGGATTTTTACCAAGTACCTTAGTGGCATTGCCATATTCTTTAATTACATCCTTAGCATTTTCACTTCTTTCTTTTATTTGCATGCAATGATCCATTGAAACCGGATGTGCTTTGTCTACATTATTGATGTAGTTTGAGTGCCTTGAGTATCCAATACAGTTGATTAGAATGCCTTGAGAATCCAACAAAGTTGTTCATTTCCGGAGGTCTTGTTTCATTTATTTGAAGGAATCTGTAACAAGTGGACTCTTTGTGGAAATCATCGCAAGCTATACAAAAACGAGGAGCCTGCTGCTCAACCAAATTTGTGGCTTCTAACTGATTTGGGGGTCTTTCATCTTGTGGAGGCCCCTTTCTTTGCCATCTTTCATTGTTGGGCCTTGGTTGAAATCTGTTTCCATTTGATCTGTTGAAATATTGTAACTGCAAAGAGTATTCTACTTATTATTATTATTATTTGAGTCATTTATTTATAGATCAAATCCCCTTTTGTGGATTGATCATGTCGGGCATTGTAATTGACCAAATTCCCTTTTGCGGATTGGTCAAACCCTAAATATATTATGCAAATTGAGAAGTCGCCCCCCAGGCTAATTAAAGTAGTTTTAACCACTAAGAAGACAAGTCGGCCCTGCCCAGTGAAGAGACACCTTTTCAACACCTGCCAGTTTGTATAAATAAAAGAAGCCAACGCCTCATTATCACACTCACTCAGCTCACTCATCTAGTGCGCAAGTTTGAAGGACGCTGCAGTTGCCAGTTGCCAGAAGAAGGAAGAGAGAGGTACATTGCTCAGTGTTGGATATTCTCTAGTGTTTGGTTTATTGTCTTGGCATTGTATTGGTTATCTATATTAAGGAAGTTTTTGCTGTGTTTTCTTCCCCATGAGGGTTTCCCAGGATAAATGCTGTGTATCTTGCGATTGTGTTTCTCTCAGTGATCCTACCTATGCTATTTTTATCTAGTAAATTGAAAAGAAACCGAATAATAGCTCAAAACTTAACATGGTACCAGAACTAAACTGAAGAGAGTATCTTTCATTGGATAAAGAAAAACATCACTGTTGTCGTACAAGAAAATTAGGGCTTTTTGTTGGAGAGGAATTTTGCCTAAAAACCATCTAGAAAAGTGCCCTAACCTAGTGAAGCTTTTGGCATCTTGAATGCACCTTTTCAGTGGATAGAATTCCCGGAAAGTGAAACCCTAGTTTTCATTAGTACCAGAAAGCCAAAAAACCAGAAATACCAGGAAACCAGAACCAGTACCAGAAGTACCAGTCCAGATTTTCGCAAGCTTAGTTTCAAGGGGTAAAATTTAGATTTTCAGAAACTGACTGCACCAGCTTACTTGCCTCAACTGAGTGCATCTAGCCCCTGGATCAGAGTTTCAAAATTTGAAGTTTGAAAAATTAGGGTTTCCTCATAAAACCCTAAGTTGTAGTTGCAGTTTCAGAATCAGTTGCAGTATCATTTGAGGTATCAGTTGCAGTACCAGTTGTAGTCACCCTTGAAGTTTTAAAAAGGGTTGGTAATTATTACCGCTGCTAAAAGATGGTGCCACTACCTGCAAATGCTATCAAAGGTATGTACTCACATATGTTTAAACTATTAAGCTTTAAAGGGTATTTGCAGGAGAAGGGATCTCTTGCCGTAGATCCAAAAGGATCTCAAAATCCAACACATTCAGAGGCATAATGCAACCTAGGTTTGATTATTCTGATATGCATCCATTTGTTATGACATTATTTTGATCTAGGTTGCATGTTGAAGCTATGACCATCATACTAACTTTTGATCAAAATTAAAGTCAAGGTACTAGATGGATTAAAGTTGAGATCATAGAGTTTATTCTCTAACCCAATCTTCTGTCAAGATAGCATATTGTCCTAGTACAGAAGACAGGTTGAAGAAAGCACTTGCCATCTTGAGTGAAGGAGACTTGGAAGAAAAAGCAACACACTCATTCTTGAGGACAAGACTCCAGGTTCCAGGTTTGACTAATTAAGTTGATAAGATTCAAAGTTGCACATGACAAGTTGATAACTACCCCTTTACAAGTAAACACTATAGTTGAGGTAGCAATCTTTGAAAAGTATTATACTTGGTAGCATGTGAGCATATTGAGATAAATGCTTAATGTAATAATTTACTAGATACAACTAACATCTCCTCTAGGAGAAACTTCTTGTGTTGATTCCAGGTTACCATGGAGGAATGTTTGCTCACAACACTAGAAGAGTGTTGACCTCATTTTGTATTGTATTTCTTACTTTTGATCTTTGCTTCAGGCAGGTCACAAGTGAAATCTCTAAAGGAGCTACTGTGACGATTATTCGTGCTATTGTTTTATTACTATCATCAAAAGAGTATTATTCTTGCTTGTTGTTTTGTTGACCATGTTTCAGGTCACGGGTAATAACCCCGAGGAAGCTTTAGTGAATGTTGCAGAAGGTAACCAATTAGAGGAGACATGAAACAGACTATGTACATGACCATATACATTCATGTACCAAAGAAGATGAAGAAGAAGCTATCCTTTGAGATCCAGAGTATCTGATATGGAGATTGATTGTAAGGAACAGAAGGCTCCAAAGATGACCGAACATTAGAACAAGAACTCACAGGAGAATTGTTCAAAGGTTAATGAAGCCACCTTGACGGGAAGCATAATTGACTTGAAGTTTGACTTAGCTTTTCATATTTAGACTTGGTATTCAACACCAAGTATTCCTTGTAAGAGATGATGAAATCCTTGTAGACTCGGAAGAAATCAAGGATAAGCCTGATCTCAGAAAGGATTAGATGAGGAGATAACTTCCAGGACTGGGAGACAGATGCCACGAGAAGACTAGATCGTAGCTTCAAAGGAGATATGAAATCTCCTGGAAGATTTCCTTGTTTCAGTAACAGAGAAGGAAGCTAGTCAGAAAGACCAGGATATGGATTTTTCCGTGAGAGTAGAAGAGAAGTCGGTATTGACTTCCAAGATTGATCTATACAGATCAAGCATGTTGCAGATGTACAAAGCTTGATGTGTGTCCGGAGGATTCTCCCAGCAAAAGGGAGAAGACTATGACGAGACACTTATTGAAGAAATAGTTCTAGTATTAATGAAGACAACCAAAACAACCATGATTCATATATAGTACGAGATGCACGGGGAGCAATCCCCATATTTAAAATTGGGTGGTAGTTGGTGCAATACATTAGTTGGACCATGGAGACATGACTACAATAAAAGATAGAGTTACCTCCATGAAAGAAGAAGAGCTACCTTCAATATCAGTTATTGAGCCACTCTCAGTTTCAGATGAAGTTGTTGCCGTGATAGAATAAGAGGAGTTACTCATAGATTTCAACAACCACTATAAGGATGAAGCAATCATTCTCAGCCACAGAGCAACTGCAAGTGCAGAGTCCCAGTTCCAGAAGGAATAGTTGCAGAAAGAGGAGAGGACATACTCTCAGGCAGTGAGACAGATAGTGCTTTGCAGAGAGCACATAGAGCTAGCACATGATTGTGCAGATTGAGTTGTAGCTAAGCAAGTGTATCAGATTGATACAATGTAATGAGAAAATTTGATTTGAAGATTGAATATAGAAAGACTCATGTCTGGCGGTTAAAGGAAGCTCTATATGTGTTGAAGGATTGACAGTTACCTGACGAGCTTGGGCTTTACCAAGAGTAAAGTTGATTCTAACCTTCACTGCAAGATTATGAATGATGAGCCAGTGATGTTGTTGTTGAAATAATGTAATGAGTATTCTTATTATTATTGATATATTATTTATAGGATTAATCCCCATTATGGATTAATCATGTCGGTAATTATATTAGGACCAAATCCCCTTTTGTGGATTGGTCAACAGACAATTGTAATAGGCAGAATAAGAAGTCGGCCCCAACAGTTATTATTGAGACCCAGAAATATAATAAAGGTGGGTTTACCCACCCAAAGTGAGAAGTCGGCCCTGCCAGTGAAGACCCTTCACACGTGCTAGACTTGTATATATAGAGAGGCTAGCGCCTCACTTTAACATACAACTCACTTGCTCAGTTTGAGAGACAAGTTCTGATCTGTTACCARCAAAGGAGAGAGGGAGAAGAGTGGCGCATCTTTTGGAGAGGGCTTTCTGTATTGGTTTGAGTTATCTCTTGACATTGTATTGGCAATTTATGATAAGGAAGTTTTTGTTGGGTTTTCTTCCCCTAGAGGGTTTCCCAGGATAAATGCTGTGTCTCTTGTGAATATGTATTTCTCAGTGATCTTGTTCTTATGTTGCTCTTATCTATTGAAATGCAAACAACTATAATAATGGCATAAACATTAACATGGTATTAGAGCCAACCTGAAGGAAGCATATTTCGCAAGAGTAAAAACGTCACTGTTGCAGTACCTGCAAATTAGGGTTTTTCAAAAGTGAAGCTTTTCAGCTCTAAAACCTCCTAGAAAGTTGCGCCCTCCCCCAAGGATCATTTTGGCACTTAGAGCCCACCTTTTCAGTGGCTAGATCTCCCGGAAAGTGAAACCCTAGTTTCACAAAGTTTCACAAAGTACTAGAAAACCATAAAACCAGAAAACCAGAGTACCAGAAGTACCAAAAATACCAGAGTACCAGAAGTACCAGAAAACCAGAAGCACCAGTCCAGGAATCCGCAGATCAAGTTTGAGGGGGTAAAAGTTGGATTTTCGAAATTCCGACTGCACCAACTAACTCGCCTCAGCTCAGCGCACCTATCCCCTGGATCAGAATTTCAAAATTCGAAGTTTGAAAAATTAGGGTTTCCTCATAA
>ML797924.1:194550-205888 GCA_009831015.1 Picea engelmannii | reverse complement strand
GCTGGATATGCCCAAAAAGGGCCAACGTCTCCCTCAGAAGGGCTTGACGTCCCACCTTTTGCTCATTTTATGTCATTTGTCTAGCAGTTAATGTAAAAACAGTGTAAATTTTGTAGTCAGCCTTGTCGGCTGTTTTAATGACCTATTTTGTAATTAAAAGGTCATGGATTGGTATATATTGAGGACGTTTTTCCCTCATTTAAAAAAAAAACACAACTCACTCTCTTGTGAGATACTATCTTTTAGCCTTGGTTTGGTATTTTTGGTGTTTCAAGTGAGGCACAACTCTTCTTGGAGGATTTCGCTTGGCATATATGGTGTTTCTCTCAAGGAAGGTTTACAACTAGGGTTTGATTATGCATTCTTCATGATATGTAAGTGAATTTTTCATGCAAAACTTCTTAAGTGAATGGTTGTAGGCTTAATTTCTTGCATTTGCTATTATATTGCTGAATCTTGAAACCCTAGGTAGCAAGCACACAAGTAGGTCATTGCTATATGTCCCCTTGTTTGAGAAATAGTTTTAGCCATTGAAGAAGGAAGATATAGCCTAGCCGTTGCTACACTTTTCTCCCTTTTTCTGAGCTAGTGTTGAAGTTATAGATTGAAAAGAGGAGACGTCCTAGGCCTAGTTAAATCTACACCTAGGGTTTTCACCTTCTAGGGTTTGAAAGCCTTGCCCTAGCAACAATTTCTCCCTTAAATCTGTACTTTGAAGCTAGCCGTTTTGCCAAGTGTATTTAGAGAAAGAGGAAGGAGCACGAGGCCTTGCTTAAGCAACACCGGAGTGAGCCTCCTTCCCTTAGGGTTTTGATTCTAAGGCCCTGCCATTGCAGCACCTTGGAACCCTACCTTCCAGTCTCTAAGTTTGAGTCCTCCCGAGACTTTTTGCCCTTGCTTTGACTCCATTTACCCTAAGGCACTGGTAATTTCTCCAACGTTGAGCTTGTAGTGTGCAAAATCATCTTTTAAAACTTTCAATTTTTGAAACCCTATCTAACCCTAACGCTACTAACTTAGGCTGACGTCATACCTGACGCAACAACCCTTTTGACCATTAAATAAGCAATTAAATTGATGACGTCAAGCATTTATTGAACAATTGTTGATTAAAAACACTGTTGGCTTGGTCAATTTTGTAGACATTGATGAATTGGTGATCTTACATAGGCTATTTAGCAGAACATTGAGTTCATTTTGTCTATTACATTGCTTATTAATGGAAATCAGATAGTTAAGAAGTACTAACCCTTTGAGTTATAGCCTGCAAATATTGTATTGCATTGTTATCATCGTGTTCCAGGCAGGTGTTTTCAACAGGGACTTCACTTCTTTATTGGCTGATTAGCCGGATTATCTGATACTGGTGGTAACTTGCGAGGAGGGAAAACCTTAACTCTTGACCTTTTATTCCATTGCCTCTTCAAACCCCAAGTTACCGGGGACGTCTCCCCTGGGTTAACCTCCCTAAACAGAAAGAACCTTCCCATCGAGGTGACATTGGGTGGGGAAGGTTCTTGTATCGCCAGTTTGTCCTCTATCCCATAGCCTGTGACCTAAAAATACAAACTGCGCGATAACATGAACTACCTTTTAGCCTTTAAAATTTTGGAAAGAAAAGCTTGCTAAGAGATAAACCTTTCCTATGCTAGATCCAATCTTTAGATGAAAACTTGGAAGTGCAAAGTAGATCTAGTCTAATCTGTGCATGCAAAGTAAGATATTAAAGATTTAGAATGAAATTTCAGATCCAAATACTTTCTTGTAATGAAGTAATCAAAAGAATGTAGAATGTTTTTGAGAAGGAGAGAAAGAGAAGTTTGTAGCTTGGAACCCTTGGGCAATGGAGTCTTTTGGTGGATTGAGGAGGGACTATGTCTTTAGATCCTTGAAGTTGTGGAAGATGCAAACTAGCTCAACCACCTCTCCAAGCTATGAGGACCTGTAAGCTTCAAACACTTGCAACAAATTGTTAAATTATGGTGCTCCCTACACATGAAATCTAGATGGCATGTAATTAAGCAAAATTATCATGCAAATCTTTAACCGCATATGTAAAGGAAAGACAAAACGATCTAGAAAACAAAAATACAAGTAATCAAAACAACATCACCTCACAAATTTGAGCACATGACAATGATCATTCACACACTTGCACAATACACCTTCTTGACCTCCAAAGCCTTTTTATTCCAAAAGAGAAGTATTACAATAGTACGACAAAACAAGCTAAGTCCAAACTCCCAGTCGCTAACAATGGAGAGGTTGACTTGCTTTTATGCAAAGAGAGGGAGCCAATCCCAAAGTTGGATGGCGAGTTATCTCAAAAGGATGGATGCCATGTGTGAGGAGAAGTGGACCATCACTCAACCAAAACAAGAGGTAAGGCGCCACAACACCAAGCCAGATGGAATGACTCAGTGACATGTGTTGGTTTTTCAATAAGCTAGGCTTAAGCATGAAGTTTATTCCTTTTTTAGCATTTTACTTGAACCATGAACAATTTGTTGCAACAACCAAGATCACAAGAAGAAACACCATGCACAAGTACACAAGAAGTATCCTGGGAAACCCTTCGCAACAAGGGAAGAAAAATCAGCCAATCCTTTGCTATAATCTTCAACAGAAAGACCTCCACCACCATAAAGAACTAGCACACAAAAGGGTGCTTCACAAACCCTAGAAGACTAGCGCCCAAGAGAGGTGCACACTTTTCCAAGAACAAGTGTTTGCTGAAATTTCCAAACTCACACTTGTGATATGATTCCTCAATGGGGAATTTACTTATATTTATATTAGATTGAACCTGTCAACAATAGTGTCTATTGGCACAACAGGGCCGACCTCAATAACTTATAATATAATTAATAATTACCATATTAATTATCTTTCATTTTATGGTGGGGCGGACCTATACCCTTTACATCACAAATAGGGTTACAGGTAAGTTTGACTCTTGTACAATATAGCAAGGGATCTCATACACCCACTAGTGCTCAACCACTAGGGGCACATCCATTTGTGCTCAGCCATAGGGATGTGCACATATCTATCTCACTACGTCTTACAGGAGAACCACACTCACTAGTGCTCAGCCACTAGGATCACGTTCACCTGTGCTCAGCCACAGGCACGTCCAATTCAACAGATCTTCTTTCTCACTACGTTACACAGGAGAATCATCTGGAGTATCACATCATCTCAACTTTCTGCACATAGGAGGCCAATGCATCGTTTCATCTCTGTCTCAGAACGATACACCCAACTCATGGGCTTCCCTACACAGGGGCACACAACATTCCATCTCCGTCTCAGAGAGGAGCCACACACCTAGCTCATGGGCTTCACCACCTCACACAGGGGCACAACGTTCCATCTTTGTCTTAGAGAGGAACCACACACCCATCTCATGGGCACACGCAACGCATGGGCTCTCTCTCAGGTCGACTCAATCCTTCTTAGTCCTGGAGGATGTCTCACACAACTGTAATCATCAACAACATGTGGCTAAGAAGAGGTGACAAACCTCTTGGGATTGATGTCTCTCTACGAGAGTGTGCCACATCCCAAGAGGGCGGGCACACATCTCATTGGGATTTCCTCCCACTCAACACATCTCATCATCAACTCACTTCTATTTGCCACTTAACTCATTCACTCACTCACAATTCTCCATCAAGTGCCACTATCACTTAGTGGACTAAGAGAGAGGGTGAGTTAACTCAAAACATGTCCTCGACATGTTTCCTAAAAAATAGGAATGCTGATTTATTTGTCTTTTTTCACCTTTTTTGAGTAAAATTGACTTTTATAAGAGAATAAGTCAATAATTTATCTCAAAAAGGGGGTACACAGGTAAGAGGGGTATTTTGGGTTAGAAAACGAATACCCCCAAGGCATACAACATCTCCTAGTACCACTTTTTTAATGTTATATCAAATTACAAAGTAAAAATTCCATTTTGCGGGAATTTTTACGACTTATTAAAAAATTTAAAAAAAAACTAAGGAGGACTTAGTGCATCCATAAGACTCAAAAATAATGTCTAGGATGGTAATATACATTAGACACTAGACTTAAACAACACACACTAAAGCCTAAGCATCAGTACACACTCCAACTTTGGAGGTAATGAGTGGAAAAACTTAGAAATTATAACTTGTTTAGACAACAAGATATAATTAACAACTGAAAAAAACACTCTAGAGGTTGTACTCATGATCAAGTCTTAGGGGGCTAAGCCTTTTACATAACAAGGTCATCATGTTAGCTCATTTTATTACAATTCCCGCATGGGGGTATGGATCATGCATGAAGAAGAAGAAGAAGAAGAAGAAGAAAATTTGAAGGGGTCATAAGACCCGACTGGACCTCTGAACTCTGATTTTGAACAATTGACTTGTTCAACCTTTGCGAATCATCGTTAGTCCTGCCTGGTGCAACTATGGGTGTAACAGAGCCCACCAAAGATTTAAAGGCGATGGCATCAGAGGATTGGGCAAAGGTGCTAGAAGAGCCCTTGCAACCCATGGCCGCCACCATGAAGAGCCTAGGAAGAACTCACTCGGGAGGAACCCTCTCTTGCTTTCGACCCTAGGGTTTTCGTTAAGTAGCTTGGAATCCTTTTTGTTGTATTAGTGCCTCATGTACCTTTCATATCTTGTAGCTATTCTTGGGATACATGGGTGGCTTCTCCTTTTAATCAATCTCATCTTTACTAACTTGAAGTTCTTAAGAAATTATGCACATGGGTCAAATAGCAACAAGGTCAATAAGATACAAGGAGGTAGATTTTCATTATCCCGAAGGACATATTGAAAATCTTTATGGAGTATGAAGTTGGAAAATGTTAAATTGTGTTCTTGTAAAGGTCATCGGAGAATTTTTCAAATACAAAGCATTGGTCCTTGTATCGTGAGTCATTCCAAACCAAAACCGGAATATCAAAACTTTATATGTATTTTCCATAAAAATTTAGTATGATATTAGCTAGTTCCCAATTTGAATCCTACAAAAGGTTGTTAAGCTTAGTGAAGGCCCTTCTAGCATTGAATGTCAATACCATGATATTGAGATTTTCTTTTCTATACAATTGACTCAAGAAAGTATCTTGTCTATTGTAATATATTGTTTGGAATGCCTCAAAGAGACATACAAGTGTGATAAGAGGGCATATAACTCACATTTCTTGGCAAAATATTGTTTTGCTCAAATTACTTACTTTTACAAGGCCAAGGAGGAGAGACAAATTGGTTTGAACTTTGTTATCTTCTGTACCTCAGGAGGTGTCTCAACATAGTCCTATGTGTCCTAGGCATGCTAATGGACACCCAAATTAACCCAGATCAGCCTTATTATCTTTGCCTAAGTTTAACTTGGGCAAATCAACAATTTTGCTTGTTAGTGGAATGTGGGGCCTGTTATCCCCTAGCCTAGGGATAACTAAGGAGATCACGTCTCGAGGCCCACAGGTCCTAGACATGGAATACCGAGATCCAGACGACTTGAGGATTGCCCTGGAGAGCCCCTCTTTTCTTTAGTGTAGTCCATTTATCACCAACAACAGTATCCATCCCACCAGCCTGGTCCTGAAGTAGCGGTTGGTCTTGCTCCATGAGGTAATGAGTCTAGGTATCATGGTATGTATCACTCTGATTTTTTGAAGCACTTGAATATGTTGTATTGAATCCTTCTTCATTTCATGACGTTTGCTTGGAAATTATGCTCTTTGCCTCATCCATACCTGGAGGGGTGACATGATGCCCTAGTAAGTTGATTTCCCTTTGGGATGGGTTGGCACCGGGTGGATCTGTGAAAATTCATCGTCTGTCCCTCCATACTTACCACTTTTCATCTTTATTCCTTTCATCTCCCCTATCCTTGTTTGGGCATTGAGATTGGCTACGCTAGGAAGGGTTGTACCTTGCTTTGTGGGAAGAAGGGGCTAAAGGCCCAGAGGGTAGAAGTAGCTGGCAAGAGTTAAAAACCAATGTTGAAACCTTTGAGATGCTTCACCCAGGGATCCCCAAGAAAGCAGTGAAAGGCTTCTTAGCAAGAAAAGGGTACCCATAAGATGCATAAAACACTCAAGGTACTAGTTGATGGATAGGAGGTCTCATCATGAGGTGACCTATTATGACCATGGGCATGTAGCGGTATGACACCACCACCTATCTGGCCATCAAACCAGGGTAGTGGCTCTTGGTGGCATAGCCAAGAAAGGGGGTCTCATCACGAGCCAACCTTCTCATTTCCGTGAAGTGTTTGTGGATAACGCTGCCACCTCTGGTCATCAAGACAGGACAGTGGCCCTCAACTTTTTCCTTGAAAGCAAAAGATCAAAAGAAATAAAGCTAAGAATAAAAACAATGAATGGGCTAGGAAACAATTGCATTCATGACCAGGTGCAACTCGCCCTCTACAAATGCACCCACTAGTAAGGATTTACATTTCCCTGTTATTACATGCACCCCATGCCCAAACACTTACCCATGCCACCTCATACACTTACATGACTTGGATTAGATTGCACCTGGGAAACACCCCAAACTTAATGGAGATTAGCCCAATAGGACGCCCTGAGACCTTCTCCAAACCTAACTTGTCAAATTGCATGACATCTTTGCTCATTTGTTTGGGTTAAGGGGGGTTTGATGCACATGTTTGGGTAATTTAATTATTGGATGTGATTTACATGCTATGATCCCTGTGACTTATGAACCCCTGGAGGGTGTACTTGTTGTTGCTACAGGACCTTGCCTGATGGACAGGTACACATGAGGGAATGATTAGCTTGGAGCTTCATGGGGGCTTAAACGCCCACAGATGGATGCTGCAACCCTAGGCAGGGGTAAGAAGAAATTGAAGATTTGCACCGGGAAAAAGAAGGACGTTGCCTTTGGAGGCACCTTAGCAGACCTAGACCCAGGGGGACCTTGCTCTTCCACATGGATGTTGGCCCTTGAGGGCCCTGGACGTCACCATCATGACCCTAGACGTCATCCAGAGCTAGGGTTTTCATTTTGGAGGCATTTATGAGCCCGATGGCACATGTGGGCATCATCTGGGGCTTCTCGAGGCTAAGCGTCCCACATTTCTAGCTCAACTTTCCAGCTATATGGGCCTCAACGTCACCCTAGAAGGGCATGACGTCACCCTTGGACGTGTCTTTAGATGCAAATTAATTTTAATTATGTCAAATTTGAATTTTATTGTAAAATGGCCAGGTCATCGTTATTTTGACCTGAAAATTAATTAAAGTTCAAAATTTTGTATAAATAAACATAAAGTACTCTCATTTTTACATCATAACTCACCTCTCACAAGAGGGAGGACTGAAAGTTTCGCCCTAAAGGGGTTATTTGCTGAAATTACCAAGTCATACTTGCTTGGAGGCTATTTTGGATGCATTTTGGATCATTTCTTGGTGAAATTTTGGCAAATCTAGGGTTTTTGTGCTTGATTATTCTTGGTGAAGTAAGCAAATCTGCAATTTTCTTTTCATGATAAATGTCTATGGTATGTTTACTTGTTCATATGTAAGATTATGAACTTGCTTGCTTGAAACCCTAGGAGTAAGAAACATAAGGTGCTTCTTTCTTGCTCTTTATTTTGCTAGTTTTGCTTAAGAAGATCTTGTCTAGACAAACTTCTTAAGCCCTAAAGTGCTAGCACTTTAGAAGCTTTGTTTAGTTCTTATTGCATTAAATATTTTTCAAGAGTCTAAGGATAGGAGAAATCACTACGGCCTTGAAGTGCCTACACCCTAGTTGAACCTTCTCTTTGAGGCTTGGTGCTTGAGAACTTAAGGTACTACTTCTCAAGCTTCCACCTTGGTATCTTTTAAACAAGTATAATCATTGTTATCTCTCCAAGTTAATGTGCTGATATAATCGACTCCATAAACCCTAAAGGCACTAGTCTCTTGTCTCTCTTTTGTTGGAAGGTTGATCAAACACTCAAACGCTATTCTCTTAAGCCTAGCCTATTACTAACTACATCTAACACTAACCTAGCCTATACAACTAATTTACTTGCTACTGTTATAAATCACTGCTACAACCATCTCAAAGCAGCAAATTTTCTTCATCATCTACATTGAATGCTAACTAAACACTTCTAAAATTGCTTGTGACATTTTATTATCATTCTGCCTAGTAAATGCCATCTTTTCATTGTCTTTTCAAGCAATTTTGAGGCATATTTCTTGCAGCTGTTACAAAATACCTTTTCATGTTGTAAACTTTCATTTTGTTGCAATTTTATATCAGCTAGCATATATTTCATTGGTTTATTGTCTTATTGAAGCACTAATATCGTTTTGTACTTAAAACTACCATAAGTTTGCTTGTTGTCTTGTTATAGGCAGGTACACTTCACCCGTTACATTTTGCTTCATCTCTTAAGACATAAACTCAACAAGACCTTTTGACTTGAGTGATCAGTGAGAGGGGGGTTATCTTTGCATCCTTGCTTTAGTTTCACTAGCCCTTTAGGTCACTAGGGACGTCTCACTTGTGGTAGTCTTACCCTACTCCTAAACAGAAAGGGGTTTCCTATTAAGGTGATAGTGATAGGTCACCCCCTTGTTACGCCAATCTTGTTTCACTTGCCTTGGGATTTGGGCAAGTACAAATTGTGCGATAACAAGGCGTAGGGAGAGGGGGTGCACCTCATGAGGAGGCTGAGTGCCTTGTGGGACCTTGTCCAAAGGGGGGTGCACCATTTAGTGGAGAGTGGGGTCGAATCTAAGGGGGCCACCCCAATCGTAGCCATTGAGGCCCAAACTTGGGCACACCTCAAGGAAAATGGAGGCTGCAAGAAAGATAAAAGGAGGGGTTGAGGGTGGAGAGGATACAACATTCTCATTTGTGAGGTTGAGCAAGTGAGAGCAAGAGGATGCTTGAGTTGAGGAAGAGAGGGTCGACTTGGAAGAAGTCGAACAACAGTCAAGGAAGCGATTTTCTGGAGCTTGTGGCAGGAAGGAGAAGGCCAAGGAGCGGGCTATACCAAGCTGCCTGCTACAGGCCGAGCTAGGACAGTCCGTACAACGCTGTAGGAGGGTGAGAGAAGGGCCGTACGACCTCATCCAGGCAACCAAAACAGGGTTGTACTTTTCAGCAATAGAATAGGCCGTGAGCAGGCCATACTAAGGCCGTATTGTTGAAATAATGTAACTGCAAAGTGTATTCTAATTATTATTGATATATTATTCATTGGATCAATCCCCATTGCTGATTGATCATGTCAGCGATTGTAAAGGACCAAATCCCCTTTTGCGGATTGGTCAAAATATAATTGTAATAGGCAGAAGAAGAAGTCGGCCCCATAATATATTAAAGAGGCCCCAGAATATACGAAAGGTAGTTATAACCACCGAGAAGGAGAAGTCGGCCCTGCCAGTGAAAAGAGACCCCCACACCTGCCAATGTTGTATAAACAAGGAGGCTAGCGCCTCAGTTAGACACAAACTCACTTGTTCATTGAGAGACAAGTTTCGGAGCTGCAGTTGGAGAAGAGAGAGAGAGAGGCGCATCCTTGGGAGAGGACTTTCTGTATTTGTTTGAGTTATCTCTTGGCATTGTATTGACTATCTATAATAAGGAAGTTTTGTTGGGTTTTCTCTCCCATGAGGGTTTCCCAGGATAAATGATGTGTCTCTTGTGATTGTGTATTTCTCAGCTTATGCTATTGTTATTTATTGAAATGCAAAGGACTCTAATAATAGATTAACATTAACATGGTATCAGAGCTAAGATGAAGAGAGCATCTTTCACAAGAGAAAGTGAAAAACGTCACTGTTGCCGTACATGCAAATTAGGGCTTTTTGTTGGTGAGGTATTTCAGTGCTAAAACCATCTAGAAAAGTGCGCCCTTCCTCAAGGATCACTTTGGCATCCTTAGCGCAACTTTTCAGTGGCTAGATCTCCCGGAAAGTGAAACCCTAGTTTTCATCGGTACCAGAAAACCAGAAGTACTAGAAGTACCAAAAGTACCAGAAAACCAGAAGCACCAGTCCAGAAATCCGTCGGTCAAGTTTGAGGGGGTAAAAGTTGGATTTTCAGAAATCTGACTGCACCAGCTTACTTGCCTCAGCTCAGCGCATCTATCCCCTGGATTAGAATTTCAAAATTTGAAGTTTGAAAAATTAGGGTTTCCTCATAAAACCCTAAGTTGCAGTTGCAATTGCAGTCTCAGAACCAGTTGCAGTGTCAATTGCAGTTGTAGTATCAGTACAGTTGCAGCCGTAGTACCAGTTGTAGTCACCCTTGAAGTTCTTAAAGAGTTGGTGATCATTACCGTTGCTACCAGATGGTGTCTCTACCTGCAAGTGCCGTCAGAGATATGTACTCACACATGTTTAAATGATTAAGCTTTAAAGGGTATTTGCAGGAGAAGCGATCTCTTGTCATAGGTTCAGAAGGATCTCAAGATCCAACACATTCAGAGGAATGATGCAACCCAGGTGTGATTATTCTGATATGCATCTTTTTATTATGACATTATTTTGATCAGTGTTGCATGACCATCATTCTAACCTTTGATCAAAATCTGAGTCAAGATATTAGATGGATTAAAAGTTGAGATCATAGAGCTTATCCTCTAACCCAACCTTTTGTCAAGATAGCGTATTGTCTCAGTACAGAAGACAGGTTGAAGAAAGCACTCGTCATCTTGAGTGAAGCAGACTTGGAAGAAAAGCAAGCACTCATTCTTGAGGACAAGGCTCCAGGTCCCAGGAGAAACCTCTTGTGTTAGTTCCAGGTTGCCATGGAGGAATGTTTGATCACAACACTATGAGAGTGTTGACCTCATTTCGTATTGTATTCCTTACCTTTAATCTTTGCTTCAGACAAGTTACAAGTGATAGCTCCAAAGGAGCTATTGTGATGATTGTTCGTGCTATTGCTTTATATTATCAAAAGGATATTATTCTTGCTTGCTCTTTTGTTGACTTTGTTCCAGGTCACAGATTATAACCCTGAGGAAGCTATAGTGAAGGTTGCAGAAGGCAACGTGCTAAAGGAGAAACCATAAATGAAGCAATCATCATTGAAAAAGAAGAAAATGGCTTGTGTAAGCTAAAGGCTCACTCAGAAGCTGCCATGGCCCACGCCATTTAGAATCCATGTGAACTTTGGCATAGAAGATTAGCTCACATCAACTACAAGGCGCTACCATACGTATGCAAAGCTGTCACAGGTCTACCAGAACTCAAGGTTGACCATGGAGGCGTGTGCAATGGATGTGCACAAGGGAAGAACATCAAGAACCCTTTTCCGAAGAGAGACAACAAAGCAGAAGGAGTCCTAGAACTCATTCATTCAGATGTGTGTGG
>ML797924.1:166971-182395 GCA_009831015.1 Picea engelmannii | reverse complement strand
AGATGTTATCCCCGATTTCTAGGGATAACTAGGAGATCATGTCTCGAGGCCCACAGGTCTTAGACATGGAGTACCGAGAGCAGGATTGACCTGAGCATGGCCCTGGAGGGCCCATCCTTCTTCTTCTTCGCCAGATTTGTCCTGTCAGCAGCAACAACATCCATCACCATCGACCGCTACTAAAAGTGACTCCATTAACCCTAAAGACACTGATCTTGACCTTCTATTTGATTGATTGATGAGAACAACCCTTAAAACTTTTACCTCAAGTTATCTACTAACCTTTCCTAACCCTAGATTAGACTAATTGTCTAACCTTCGTGCTGCTGTTACAAAAGTAAGCTACAACCAATTATTACAACAGTAAAAGCTCTTAAAAGCAATTGCAAAAGTTGATTTTTACATTGCCTAATTAGCTTCTGACAAGTGCTAGTATATTGCTATTGCGATTATCATTTTTGGTCATTGTGAATCTTAATATAAGGCATTGATTGTGAAGCTATTATCATATATATACATTTTGTTAAAGATTTATGTTTTCTTCATCGTTTATCAACTTATTGCTTTCATTGACAAGTCCAAAGTTTTATGAGGCACTAACATAAAATTGTACATGCAAAAATAGTGTTTTCTTGTTGCTTTGTTCTGGGCAGGTACACTCAAGCATAACATTGCTTCATTTGCTAAAACTTTGGCACTTTCTGATCAGTGTGACTTGTGAGAGGGGATATTTTTCTTGAATACTTCAACCTTTTCCCTCTCAAACCCCTAGGTCACCGAGGACGTCTCCCTTGGGCTATCATCCATAAATAGAAAGAGGTGTCTTTTTAAGGTGACAGTGATAGGACAACCTCTTGTTACGCCAATTTTCCCTCCTTTAGCCTTTCCCTTTTGGACAAGTACAAATTGCACGATAACAAAGCTGTAGCAGTCTGACAACCAGAGCAGGAAGATGCTGCTCAGAGGGAAGATGAGAAGCACGAAGATGGCTAAGGGAGAGTTGGTGGTCACCTACCTCACAAAGTTCACTCAGATCAGAGATGAACTGGCAGCCGTGGGAGAGGCAATGGACGAGACTGAGTTGGTGAGGACAACCTTGAATGGCTTCACCAAGTAGTGGGAAGTATTTGTCCGTGGAGTGGTGGCTTGGGAGAAACTCCCTGATTGGGAGAGATTGTGGGATGACTTCACCTAGGAGGATTTGAGACTTGATGCCACTTTGGCTAGCCATCGAAAGAGTGAAGAGGAAGAGAATGTGGCTTTTCATGCGAAGAAGGGCAGTGGAGCGAGAGGTTCTTAAGACACGGGTAAAGTGAAATGATTTGCATGTCACAAGACTGACCACTATGCCATCCAGTGTCCCAAGAAGAAGAAGAAGAGGAAGAAGAAGAAGGATTTGGAGGTAGCAACCACAACATCTCTACTGAGATGGATGCGTTTGCAGAGTATTCGACGATGAATTTTATTTGGTGGCCACTCTTTCTAGCAACAACATATTGGCTGAGTTGGAGGATAGTCGGACATGGTTCGTGGACAGTGGGTCATCATGCCATATGACGAGAATGAGGTTGGTGTTCCTTAGTGTTTTGGAGATGGGATCAGACTGTCATGTGAAGAGTGGGGCGCTCACCAGGCATGTAGTGAAGGGGGTTGGATGCGTCGAATTCCAACTAGAGTCATGAGTGTCTCTGGAGGTGGATGAGGTGATATATGTACCTGAGTTGAAGGTTAATAATTTCTCTATGTTGATATGGGGTGTGCAGTCATGTTCGAGATGGATAGTTGGTCATACAATAGAGGGAGTGGCCTTGGATGCAGTAGTGAGGCTTGGCATCAGGCATGGTATGATGTACAGGGTGCTGGGACATGCTGTAGTTGGGTCCAAAGGGATCTTGGATCAACAATTAGTGTCGGTGGCTGAGTCTAGTGGATGAGTGGTTTCATCCAAGACAATCAGTTGGTATAACTTGACATTGATGGAGGAGCAGAGAAGGAGATCAGATCTGAGTGCAACAGAGGTAGCAGGGATGTCTTCCAGTTCAGAGGGAGCAGCTACAACAGTAGCAGGTTTGATGGGATCAAAGATTGATCTGGGTGGAGATACCTTCCTCGCTAAGAGGAAGTGTTAGTTTTTGTAACTTAGGAGGTGTCTCAGCATAAGCCTATGTGTCCTAGGAATGCTGATGGACATCCAAATTAACCTAGATCAACCTTATTATCTTTGCCTAAGTTTAACTTAGGAAAATCAACAATTTTGCTCGTGAGTGGAATGTGGGGCCCAAGGAGAGAGGGCGCACCTCATCAAGAGGCTGAGTGCCTTATGGGACTTTGTTCAAAAGGGGGCACACCACTTAGTGGAGAGTGGGGTCCAGGCCAAGAGGGGTGCCCCAATCTCAGCCATTGAGGCCCAAACTTGGGCACACATCTCAAGGCAAATGGAAGCTGGAAGAAAGATAAAAGGAGGGGCTAAGGGTGGAGAGGATACAACATTCTCATTTGTGAGGTTGAGCAAGTGAGAGCAAGAGGGTGCTTGAGCTGATTTTGGGCTGAGGAAGAAAGGGTCTGTTATCGCACAAGTTGTAGGTTGGTCAAAGCCCCACCCAACCACCAAAATGGCGACAACTAAGAGCACCTAACCACTGTCACCTTAGGTAGGTGTTCCCGTCACTTTAGAGGTGAGGTAGTCACCTCAAGGGGCAAATCCCGTTGACCCTATGGGGATTGAGATGGAAAATGAGATGTATGAACGGATGTCCCTAAAGGTGACGTTTCTAGATGGAAAGGGAACTTGGAAAAGAGTGTTGGGAAAGGTTTATGGTTGGCAATGCTTTGAGTGATCTGGTGAGAGAAGAATACCTGCCCAAGACACAATGAAAACCAAGTATACAATACAGTATGTTAGGTGGACAAGCAAGTTAAGCTTGCTGTCCCTGATTGCAGCAACAATCAATGATATATATATCAGCACATAAAAGATTATAGGAGCTGCAAAATAAGTGCTAAAAGTTTAATTGAATAAGCAAGTGACAAGCTAGTAAAGACTAGTTTAACTCAACAATGATAGAGCAAGACTTTAGCACAAAAGCAAGGCGGTCACAAAAAGCTTATTGCAGTGATATTTATCAGCCTTATCGCTGTAGCAAACCAAGCCTCATAACAAAAGATTCAGCCAATGAAAATCACCTCAAACTAGTCCAAAAAGTGTGCTAGGGTTAGTAGTTTGTTAGGGCAATGTTGTAACTAATTTCTAGGGTTAGTTTGTGAATTATTAGGGTTAGAACAGTTAGATTTCTGTAGCCCTAATCACTGTAGGGATGTAGGTTAGTTTTGTAACAACAAGAAGTTTTAATGGGTGAAAGAGGATGCCTCAATGAGGCAAGATAGCCCAGGGCTCAAGGAACAACATCCAAGTGAGAGAGCTTCAAAACATCAACTTTTCACGTTTACCAATACAATGTTTTATTTCTGCAATGCAACAATTAGTGCCTTTGATTATGGGTTAATGGGGTCAAAAGAAAAGAGCTAGAGCTAGAGTTAGAGCTACTACCTCCTTGGGGGTATAAATCCTTTTATTCCCCAAGGCAAGTAACCTTAGCTAGGGTTTAAAACTAAGGGGTGTATGCCCTTATACTTCCTAAGCAAACCCTTGCAAACAATAATTCTATGCTTAATACTACGGTGGAGCTAAAGTAGGGGTGTATGCACTTATACTCCCTACCTAGCCTTAGCAAAATCAACCTTGAGCTTGAATTACAAATGATAACAATAAGTAAAAGCCTTACCAATCCAAATAGCAACATGATAAACCATAGCATGCCAAGATAACCACTACAATAACTAGAAAATACCTCTAAGAGCTAGTGCATCATCATCATCAACTCCATAACCAAAGAAACACCATATTATAGCACAAGATAATGAAAAGCCTCAAGCATAGTGAACATTTCAGTCCAATACTTCTCACAATGGGAGAATTATGATTCCAAAATGAGATCTTATGATCTCTTTTTATACAAAATGTCTATCACATAGTTTGTCCACTTAGCAAGGGTAAAACATAAGATAAGGGGTTCACAACCCTTATCTTACCTCTTGCAACAAAATAATATTAAACAATTCACCTTTAACATTTACTTTTACACAAAAGAAACCCTAGCATAAGGTGACGTCACTCTTTTAGGGGACGTTTTGGCACTTTGAAGAAGTTGTTGGGGTAGTAGATGCATGGCTAGGCCTCCAAAGCCCACTTATCATTCATCCAAGTATTCTCTTGATGGTCTTCAAGCTTCCTTCCTTCAAAACGTGCCACATGTCATCAAGCAACACCTTCACCACTGAATCCTGGCACTCTAGGTGACGTCAAGCTTCTAAAAGTGACGTTTGGCCTCTCCTAGGCAAAACGTTTGGCATGTAAGGGCTAGGTCATGTCATCCATGATGTCTTCTAGGCCTCCAAAGGTATGTCTCTGTCATCAGGCACGCGGGCCCTTGGCATCGAAACTGTCGGCTTCAAACGCCATGGAAGTCTAAGCTAGGCTTGTTCTTCCAAAACTGTCCACCAACTAGGTCCTGCAAAGACAAATAAGCACGGCTTCCAAGGATCTCAAGTCATAGTATCATGGTGAGTAAATCAAATCAATAAATGAGCCACCGAAGCATGTGCATCAAAGATTACCTGGTCAAACAAGTAAGTACTCAAAGACATTATGCAACTTGCCAAGCTTGGAGATGGGAGGGTTGACGAGGTGTCCTATTGGGTAGATCTTTCCCTAGGTCAAGGAGTGTTTCCCAAGTGATCCCTCTGTAAGCCATGTGAAGTAGATGAAGTGGTTATGGATCAAGACTCATTGGGCATGGGGTTCATGACATACAAAGGGTTGTAATGTCTCATTCATGGGTTCCTTTGTAGAGGGTGTGTGGCACTTTCGTTTGCAATGCACTTTTTCCAAGCCCATCCTCTTGCCATTCTTTGTTTCTTTCATGTTTTAAAGGACGCGTTGAAGGCCACTGTCCTCGCATGGTGTCCAGATAATGACAATGTCACTCACAAATACCTTGTGGAAATGAGAAGGTTGGCTCGTGATGAGACCCCCTTTCACTTAGTTGTGTAACTGAGAGCCACTACACTGGCATCCATGATCATGATAGGCCGACTCGTGATGAGACCTCCTATCTTCCAAATAATCCCCTAAACATTCACTATCATTTATTCTTGTGTGTCCCCGTTTTCTTACAGAGAAGCGTTTCATTACTTTCTCGCGATATCCCTGGGCGAAGCATTTGGAAGTTTTATATATAGGATTTTATCTTTTTAACCAACAACAATCCCTCTGGGCCTTCAACCCCTTCTTCCCATGGAATGAGGGACAACCCCTTTTTGGGTCAATACACCCTAAACTCCCAAGAGATAAGGAAATGGGGGGTTTTAGGTGATGGAAAGCGGTAAGTATGGCTGGGAATGGTACGATGGCTCTTCAAGGGAGTTCCTAGTAGCAAACCCATTCCCGAGGAAGACCACTTACTAGGGCACAATGTCAACCACCGAGGTGAAACGGGGCAAAAGGCATAATGTCCAAATATATGTCCTGAATTCTAAAGCAGTCTAAGATACAACATACTCAAAATGTCTCAAATATTGAAATGACACTCACCATAGTACCTGACTTGGACCTCATGGAGCAAGGCTCAATGCCTTTCAGAAGCTAGATGGTGTGGTGGATGCTATTTGAAAATCTTGACCTCTGTGGTGGTGAGAAGGGTCTCCATTTGTGAAAGTGGATACTGTTCGTCATTTAGTCTCTTAGCCCTCCATATCTGCAACCTGAGGGCCTCGAGACATGATCTCCTTAGTTATCCCACAAAATGGGGATAACATCTGGCTCCTACGTGGGGACATGTGCTCGCCGTAGTGTGCATGAGAACTGCAACATCTCCTGGTAGACCCGTGCCTGCCAAAACTCAGACAAAAACAACAAAGCATCTAGGGTGGTGCTTTCACCCTTCGTCCATATACATAAAAATCCAAATGAAAACTAATCTAGAAAAGAAAATTTTGGCATTTTTTCAAAAGTTTCTAAACTAAGCATGAAATCAATATGCAAGTAGAGCAAAATGAAATATGAAATGCATCTAAACTAATATGAGTAATCAAGATGCAAATGCAAGGAAAGCAAGATGACCTACCTACTTACCTGGGGCCTGGGCCTTGAAGAAGTCATGTGACCCAAACTAGGTTGGAAAAGAGATCCATCCAGTGGAAATGGCATCTTTCTCCTAACCAAGGCTGTCAGATATTACTTTTCTTTATCGAACTTCTTCTTGACGATGTAAGGGCCAAGCCACGAGTTGCCACTTCTTTGCTCATACCTAGGCTTGCCCTTTCTCTTGTCCCACCTGAGCGCAAGACTTCCTTCACTGAAATTGATGCAAGGCATACTCTCAATGTATGGATATGAAGGGGCCTCTATGTTGACCATCCTTTTGATGGTTTCTTCACGTTCCTCATCTTCTTTTTTCAAAATTTGGATAGACCCTGGCTCTTTTCCCATGGTACTTTGTAAATTTCTCTTTGTATTCATCTCTCCTTGGGAGGAGCATCTCTATGGAGTCTTCCTGCATGAAGGGTAGCTTAGATGGATCATACTCAATAATCTGTGGAGGTACATCATAATCGCATTCACTGACGTTATCATGTCCATTAGGATCCATCACATGCCTATCAGCTTTCTCTCGACTGTATAATATCTCAAAGGTGCCATCTCCCATGGGGATGTGTGCATGGGTAAGGTCCATGCTAAGGAAGCCCCCAAGGGCAGTAGACCAACTCCTCGATAAGAGCATCAAAAACATCGATAACTACTATGTCCATGAGGACGTTGATATTTGGAAAATTAATAAGAAAGATGTCCATGTCCTCACATAACCCATAAACCTTGACCCTTTTAGAATCAATACCACACATTACAATATGGTTGGGTCATCTTCAAACCAAGCTGTTCCATCACTTTCAATGACATAATATTTGCCGAGGCCCCGGAATCAAGCATACAGTTGTTCAGGCAGAGGCCATTCATGCCTAATGAAAGATAGAAGGGAGGATTCTTGTCCCTTTTCCAATTGAGGTACAATGTTCAAAATGATAGGAGGGTCCTCCTTCTCGGTCGATACCTGTAATATCTTGAATATTTTCTTTTTCATAGAAGGGATCTTGCACATCTCCATCATTGGGACTGTCATATTTAGTTTTCCAAACATGCTTGCAACATCTATATTCAACTGAATCTTGTTTGTGGGAGTTGGCTTAGGAAGCAATTCATGTACTGGAGGTGGAGGTGGTGGGGCCACCTTCTCTACTAATGGAAGAGGAGTGTGAGGCTGTGATGGAGGGTTATTTCTTCTAGTGTAGGTCAAATATTCTCTCCTCGTTAATTCTTTCTTCTGATCATCTGTTAACTGATTCAAGGTCCGTAGTCTCCCCTCTCTTTCCCCTTGTCTTCTGGCTTAATTGATCTGTTCTTGTGTGACTTGTTCCTTCTGCAAAATGCAGATCATATCCATGAAATTCATATCATCAGGGGAATCTTCATCTCGTCGGGGACATTCATCTTCCGTGTGAGGTTCTTGGCATGGAAGGCACCAAGCTTCTGTGTCAACCATCCCAACTGGTTTCAAAGTATCCAGGGCCTTTGCCTCTTGTTTAGGCCTCAATTTCCAACCTGTGGGATCTCTCTGTTGTCTAGCAAACTGAGGTTTGGGAGCAGATTGATTCCTCTCTACAGTAGTCAAACGATCCATAATCTGGTTCTGCACCTATGCAAACTGGGCACTCATCTGATCTATCTTCCGAGTCAAAAGGAAAATCGGATTAGGAGCACAGTTGTTGGAAACATTAGTCTTTGCTTCTTCCTTGACGCGAGGGTACTGGAAGGGTTCTGTTATCCACCAAGTTCAATAGGATGGACTTCTAGCGAGCCGCCAAAGATTGAACATTTTCATGTTCAAAATTCAGAGTTCAGAAGTTTAGCCGGTCATTAAGACCAATCTTTTTCACATTTTCCATAAAAAATGTAATAAGAGATGTTGCATGATGAACTTGTAAAAGGTCTTAGCCACCTTCGGTTTAGGCATGAGTTGTTACTGTGGAGTGTTTTTTTTACTTATTTAATTATATTTTGCTGTTTTCAAGCAATTTATAATTTATGAGTTTTTTCACTCAATTCCTCCAGAGCTGGAGTATATATTCATGGTTAAGCCTTAGCATGGATCTAAGCCTAGTGTCTAATGTATATTACCATGCTAAACATACTCCTAGAGTCTTATGGAAATGTGCTAAGTCCCCCTTAGTTTTTTTTTTAATTTTTTCAATTAATTAAAATTTTTCTGCAAAACGAGAATTTTTAATTAAAAAATAAAGTTGTATTAAAAAAGTGGTACTAGAGGACTTCATATGCCTTGGTGGTGCTCATTTTTGGACCTATAACACCCATATTACTTAAATACCCACTTAGTTGAGTAAAATTAATGATTTTAATCACTTAAAAATCAATTTTATTCAAAAAACCCAAAAAAGTCAAATAAAATGATAAAAAATCGGCAAGTGCTAAATTTTGGGAAACATGTGGGGACATGTTTTGAGCAAATAAAGCCTCAAAAGGCAAGGTGGCAGTCATAAGAGACACGTTTGAGTTGATTGAGGTTGATTGGATGAGTTGTAAGCTAGATATAAACATGTGCCCAAAAGGAAGTGCGCCTCTTGAGGAGGTGGCGCATTTGAGAGTGGGCTGCCTACCTTTTTGAGAGGTGACGCCCCTCTTGCCCCTCTTCCTTCACACTTGTCACATTTTTGGTCAATAAGAAAGGTGGCAGCCATCTCCCACCACTTGGCTGCCCTTTCTTTACACTGGGCTGCCCTCTCATGTACACTTGGTGCACCCTCCTCTCTTGGGGATTATCTCCTCTTGCTATTTATACAAGCATTCACCCATTGCAAACTAGTTGGAATTTGGGGATTGCTGCTTGTAGCTGTATACTATTGTAACACTTTTCATTTAGAATAAAGAGACTTTGGAGGTCAAGAAGGTGTGTTATGCATGTGTGTGGATGCTTGATGTCAATTTGTGCTTAATCTATGAGGTAATATTTGCCTAATTTCTTCTTTGGATTTGTTATCTTGGCCTTTGAATGGATGCTATCATCTAGTAGGATAGGATTTATCTAGCTTGTTGTTAGTCCTATTGTTTATTTATATTTAAAAACTTTGATGTGTATGCATGTTTTGGTTAACTAACATACTCTTCAAGTTTCTTGTGTAGGTGAAACCAATTTTGTTAACAAGTTTATTTGCAAGATTTTAAAGCTTACAGGTTCTCATAGCTTGGAGTGGTGATGAAACTTGCTTGTCTCTTCACAACTTCAAGGATCTAAAGACTCTGTCCCTCCTTAGCTCATCTAAAGACTCCATTGCCCAAGGGTTTCAAGGCTACAATTTTCTCCCTTCTCTCTTTTTCAAAGAAAATCTAAATTTTTGGTTACTTTGTTGGAAATGCAAGTATCTTAGATCTATCCTTATTTCAAATTATAAATATCTAAGTGTACATGCATAAGAGAAACTAGATCCTAGTTTGTACTTTCAAGTTTTATTTAATTGCTTAGATCTAGCATAGGAAAAGTGGCCTTTTAGCATGCTTTCTTTCAAAATTTTTATAAGTTAAAGGGTAGTTCTTTTCTTAAAGCTTTCACCTCCATATTTGACAATTAGAGTGCCTTTATATTGCTGTTTTAAAACAACAAACAAAGACCCTAAGGAGACAAACTCTTTAGCTTGTTCTTCTTAGTTCATTTTTTGCTCAATTTTACACTAGTTTACTTAGTCAATTTTGGGGCTTTCCTACTAATAACCAAAGACATTTCCAAAGTGTTTTTGGGCATCTTCTGTCATTGTTTGCTGGCTGTTTTGTGAAAGTTTGCGACTAGATAAGAGGAAGTTTTGTCCGTTTTGGGCGGATTTGGAGCATCCGGGACCCTTGGGGGCACCCTTTCTCTTCAATAAACATTTGTAAAACGTTGTAAAGACTTGTGACCCCCCTAATGAATGGTCACAAGTCGCTCCTATAAAGAGTTGTGCAAGTTCTTTAATAAAATCAGTGGGGCTACAAGCTCCCACTCTTCATCCACCCTAGGGGAACAATGTTTTTGGTGATTGTCTCAATTTTGCAATTTTAGCTTAGATTCAATTTTCATAACTAAGGATAAGCTAAAAATAATCTTTCAATTCATCACAAAGCACAACAATCTCATTTAAACAATAAAGTTCAATCAATCTAGTTTAGATTTCCTTTTGCAATGACACTAATCTTTAATTGCTAGTTAGTTTCATTTTTTTTGCAATTTTCAAAGTTGGCAAATAACCTGTCTCCTCAGCTCCTCCAAAAAGGCTGGTCAGTGAAAACATTTCAACTTCAGTATTTGCTTTTTTATTTAAAATAAACAATTCCCCTCAGCTCTCAGTGCGGTTCCTGACCCTTCTAGTTGAGCTAGTCTCGATCTGTTGGGATTAAGTTTCATACATGTTGAGCTAGTTAGTGGTGATAGAATAATTAGGGAAATCTCTGAAGTAGTTAGCTTAATGCGCGGGAAAACGCCTTAAAGAGACCTGCGAAGTAAGGCACGCCCTCGCGGGACCTGGCTTCCCACCCGTTCTGGACATCGAGCACTTTAAGTGAGTTTATTGGTGAGACCATTTGGGTTTCGATAAACTCTCCGCAAGTTTTCAAACAAAGAGCTAATCTCCAAAGAGGCTACATATTCTCATTAACTCAACATCAATTTACCTTAATAAAATACACGAACTACACTGCCCACGATTACCTTTAAGGCATTGGTCTCATTTACACACTTTGCAAAGCCATCTGCTTCATTTACTTTTCAGTCATTTATTTGAAGCAATTTGATTTTACTTGCATCTAACAATTGTGTCTTTAGTATCTTTTTATGAAAGTACATGCTTAATATATATATTGTGGTGAATAATTGATCTGTGTATTTTCACTTTATGGTTGGTTGATGAAAGAATAAAACTCCTAGATTTATTTCTTGTACTTAGTTTAATTCAAGCCTTCCTATATATTTGTTAGGGACTACCCCCTTTGGCTTCGTTAGGAGTTAGCCTAGACGGAAGAGTTGAGGATTAGGTGACAACACCTTAACTCTCACTTGTCCCCAAGGACACACCGAGTGGATTGAAGATTTCTTCCACATCTCCTAGGTGTGTATAAGGCAGCAACAGGTTCCACCCTTGAATCAAGAAGATTTTCTTCAATGTCAGCATTGTATTCTTTGGCCTGTGCGAACGATGTGGGTTTCTTGTCTTTCAGAAAGAAGCGAAATTGCCCTTCAAAAGCATTCATATAGAGGAGACAGACTGATGAGGCTGTAGAACGAAACTCTTTTGGAATCTGGTTGTACAACTGATCAAATCTAGTATTGAATTCTTTCACTATCTCATTCTCATTTTTTTTTATCTGATTGAATTGAGCTCCAAGTATCCACTGTCTTTCTTTGTTGACCATTTGCACTTAAATAAGTTGGCAAAACCTTCATAGGACTTGTCCGGAAGGCCTCTGAACCAATCTAGAGCTTCTTCAGTCAATGATGAGGTGAATAACCTCATGGCTACATCCTAATGTTCAATCCATGCATTGTCAATGTCTCGATCCATGACATAAAGATGATCCTCAACGATCACTACATTATTTCTTGGGAACTTTGGCAACCACTTGTTTGACTCTTTTGGCATTGCATTGGGGTATCCTTGGATAGTTGACATGTTGAGGGGTTTGTTGATATCTTTTACCCAAGGGTAAGCCACTGGAGCAAGGGGAAGGGTACTGTGGAAAAGGGTTTTGACAACAAGAGGTTTGAGGGGAGGCCTTCTTTGGTAGAACTTAGAAGGTTTGAACCTTCCAGGGGGAAAAAGCTTGGAAGAGGAAATGTTCTGGGAAGGTGGAGTCGTCAGATGAACTTCAGGAGGAGCTCATCAAGAAAGGTGGAAAGGGAACATCTCTTGGGTGGAGTTACCAGGCAAGCTAGGGGAAAGACTTTGGGATAGCTTGCCAAAGTGTCGTTAGGGTCCGAAAGAGGATTAAAAATCCGTCCTGTCAATGACAGCAAAATGTTATCACACAAGTTGTTATCACCAAAATGGCGACAGCTAAGAAAGCACCTACCCACTGTCACCTTAGGCAGGTGTTCCTATCACTTTAGAGGTGAGTCAGTCACTTCAAGGGGGGAATCCCGATGACCCTAGGGGGATTGAGATGGAAAATGAGATGTATGAACAGATGTCCCTAAATGTGAAGTTTCTAGATGGAAAGGGAACTTGGAAAAGAGTCTTGGGAAAGGTTTATGGTTGCCAATGCTTTGAGTGATCTGCTGAGAGAAGAATGCCTGCCTGAGACACAATGAAAACGAAGTATACAATCCAGTATGTTAGGTGGACAAGCAAGTTATGCTTGCTGTCCCTAATTGCAGCAACAATCAATGATATATATATCAACACATAAAAAATAATAGGAGCTTCATAATAAGTGTTAAAAGTCTAATTGAATAAGCAAGAGACAAGCTAGTAAAGACTAGTGTAACTCAACAATGATAGAGCAAGACTTTAGCACAAAAGCAAGGCTGTCTCAAAAAACTTATTGCAGTGATATTTATCAGCCTTATGGCTGTAGCAAACCAAGCCTTATAACAGAAAATTCAGCCAATGAAAATCACCTTAAACTAGTCCAAAAAGTGCTCTAGGGTTAGTAGTTTGTTAGGGCAATGTTGTAGTTAATTTCTAGGGTTAATTTGTGAGTAATTAGGGTTAGAACAATTAGATTTCTACAGCCCTAATAGCTGTAGGTTAGTTTTGTAACAGCAACAAGTTTTAATGGGTGAAAGAGGATGCCTCAATGAGGCAAGATAGCCCAGGGCTCAAGGAACAATGTCCAAGTGAGAGAGCTTCAAAACATCAACTTTTCACGTTTACCAATACAACGTTTTATTTCTCCAATGCAACGACTAGTGCCTTTGATTATGGGTTAATGGGGTCAAAAGAAAAGAGCTAGAGCTAGAGCGACTACCTCCTTGGGGGTATAAATCCTCTTATTCCCCAAGGAAAGTAACCTTAGCTAGGGTTTAAAACTAAGGGGTGTATGCCCATATACTTCCTTAGCAAATCCTTGCAAACAATAATTCTATGCTTAAAATTATGGTGGAGCTAAAGTAGGGGTGCATGCACTTATACTCCCTACCTAGCCTTAGCAAAATCAACCTTGAGCTTGAATTACAAATGATAACAATAAATAAAAGCCTTAACAATCCAAATAGCAACGAGATAAACCATAACATGCCAAGATAACCACCACAATAACTAGAAAAGAGCTCCAAGAGCTAGCACATCATCATCATCAACTCCATAACCAAAGAAACACCATATCATAGCACAAGATAACAAAAAGCCTCAAGGGTAGCGAAAATTTCAGTCCAATACTTCTCACAATGGGAGAGTTATGATTCCAAAATGAGATCTTTTGATCTCTATTTATACAAAATGTCTATTACATAGTTTGTTCACTTAGCAAGGGTAAAACATAAGATACAGGGTCCACAACTCTTATCTTAGCCCTTGCAACAAAATAGTATTAAACAATTCACCTTTAAAATTCACTTTTACACAAAAGAAACCCTAGCATAAGGTGACGTCACCCCTTTAGGGGACGTTTTGGCACTTTGAAGAAGTCATTGGGGTAGTAGATCTATGGCTAGGCCTCCAAAGGCCACTTGTCATTCATCGAAGTATTCTTTTGATGGTCTTCAAGCTTCCTTTCTTCAAAACGTGCCACATGTCATCAAACAACACATTCACCACCAAACCCTAGCCCTCTAGGTGACATCAAGCTTCTAAAAGTGACGTTTTTCCTCTTCTAGGCAAAAAGTTTGGCATGTAAGGGCTAGGTCATGTCATCCATGATGTCTTCTAGGCCTCCAAAGGTACGTCTCTGTCATCCAACATGCGGGCCCTTGACATCCAAACTGTGGGCTTCAAGCCCCATGAAAGCCCAAGCTAGGCTTGTTCTTCCAAAAGTGTCCACCAACTAGGTCCTGCAAAGACAAATAAGCACGTCCTCCAAGGATCTCAAGTCATAATATCATGATGAGTAAATCAAATCAATAAATGAGCCACCTAAGCATGTGCGTCAAAGATTACCCGGTCAAACAAGTAAGTGCTCAAAGACATTATGCAACTTGCCAAGCTTGGATATGGAAGGGTTGACGAGGTGTCCTATTGGGTATATCTTTCCCTAGGTCAAGGAGTGTTTCCCAAGTGATCCCTCTCTAAGTCATGTGAAATAGATGAAGTGCTTATGGATCAAGACTCAATGGGCATGGGGTTCATGACATACAAGGGATTGTAGTGTCTCATTCATGGGTGCCTTTGTAGAGGGTGTAGGCACCTTCGTTTGCAGTGCACTTTTTCCAACCTCATCCTCTTGCCATTCTTTGTTTCTTTCATGTTTTAAAGGACGAGTTAAAGGCCACTATCTTGGCGTGGTGTCCAGATAATGACAGTGTCACTCACAAATACCTTGCGGAAATGAGAAGTTTGGCTTGTGATGAGACTCCCTTTCTCTCAGTTGTGTAACTTAGAGCCACAACCTTGACTCGGTGGCTGGATGATGGTAATGTCATATCGCTAGATACCCATGATCATGATAGGCTGGCTCGTGATGAGACCTCCTATCCTCCAACTTACCCCCTAAGCATTCACTATCATTTATTTTTGTGGATCCCTCTTTTCTTACAGAGAAGCGTTTCATTGCTTTCTCGGGGGATCCCTGGGCGAAGCATCTGAAAATTTTATATATAGGATTTTATCTTTTTAACCAACAACAATCCCTCTGGGCCTTCAACCCCTTCTTCCCATGGAATGAGGGACAACCCCTTCTTGGGTCTGTTATCCCCGATATCTAGGGATAACTAGGAGATCATGTCTCGAGGCCCACATGATCCCATACATGGAGTACGAGAGCAGATTGACTTGAGTGTGGCCCTTGAGGGCCCATCTTTTCTTCTTCTCAGCCAGACTTGTCCTGTCAGCAGTACCAGCCTCCATCACTACCGGCCTGGGCTTGCATCAGAAGAGGCTCTTGCTCCATGAGGTAATTGGTCCGAGGTATCATGGTATGTGTCATATTTGATCATTATAACCTTCTTATGTATGCATTAGATCTCTTTCATCTTAGATAACTGCTTGGATCTTACACTAATCTACTTGACCATTGTTGGGGTAATTGATGGGGTAGCTTAGCAAGTTGGTATTCATGGGTTTTGGTTAGCCACCAAGGGGGGTTTGCAAAACCATCGTCCGCTCCCCTCATATTATC
>ML797924.1:2782-12876 GCA_009831015.1 Picea engelmannii | reverse complement strand
CAATTGGGCATGGAAGTAGGGTTACTAGAGTGCTACAATGGTAAGGCTCTAGTATTTACTTCAAGATAGGTGCCTTTCAAGAAATTTTAGCTCATGGAAGACTATAGAGAAAAAGATAACAACATATGTCTTTCCCCTAGGGAGCAAGCAATTTCATAATCTTAGACATGAAACAAGTAAAATTAACCATAAGCATTCATTCACAATAAAGAAATGCAGATTTTCCACTTACTTCACCAAGAATAATCAAGCAAAAAAAAACCTAGTTGAAGATCCTCCACATGAAAATTGCCAAAGTACACCAAGAAATGCCTCCTCCAAAAAGTGCACACCACTAAATTTCAGCCAAGAAACCTTAAAGAAGGATGAATTTCAAACCACCACTTGTGGGATGAGTGAATGATGAAAAAATATGAGAGTTTTATCTCTTATTTATACAATATCAATGACCTTTAATTATCTTTTAGGTCATAAAAGGCCGACATGGCCAAATTACATCAAAAATCCAGTTTTTACATAAAATCAATAATTAAAACCCTAATTTCACTTTAGAGATGGTGTCGTGCCCTTCTAGGGTGACATTAGACCCCTAGCATGGAACGCTAGGCCTCCAGAGGCCTCAAATGTTGTCACACGTGCCAACTAGCACCAAATCGTCCTCATAAATGCCAAACCCTAACTGGATGACGTCAAGGGTCAACATGATGATGTTAGGGGCCTTCAAGGGCCAATGTCATGGTGGAAGGGCAAGACCCTCCTAGGTCTAGGCTTGCCAGAGTGTCTCGAGGGAAGCGCCCTTCTTCCTTCCCGGTGCCATCCTTTGGTGTCTCTCTGCCCCTGGTTGGGGTCACAACATCCATCTACTGGGCTTTCAGCCCCATGGAGGTTCATGCTAATCATCTCCCCATATGTACCTGTCCATCGGCCATGGTCCTGCAGCAACAACAAGTACGTCGTCCATGGGCTCATAAGTCACAAGGATCATATCAATGTCAATCACATCCAATAATCAAATTACCCAAACATGTGCATCAAACCCCCTTTTACTCAAACAAATTCTCAAAGACGTTATGCAGTTTAACGAGTCAGGTTTGGAGAGGGTCTCAAGATGTCCTATTGGGCTAATCCTCCTCAAGTTTGGGGTGTTTCCCAGGTGAAGACCAATCTAGGTCATGTAAGTGTATGAAATGGTGCAGGGGGAATGTTTGGGCAAAGCGTACAGTGATAACAGGGAAATTTAGATCTTGCCAGTGGGTGCCTCTGTAGAGGGCGAGCTGCACCTTGTCATGGATGCCATTGTTTCCTAGCCCATTCAATTCCTTTTATTTTTTGTCTTATTGATTTTTCTTTTCAAGAGAATAGCTGGGGGACACTGTCCTGGCCTGGTGACCAGTGGTGATAGTGTTAACCACAAGCACTTCACCGAAATGAGAAGGCTGGCTCGTGATGAGACCCCCTTTCTCTTGGCTATGCCACCAAGAGCCACTACCCTGGTTTGGTGACTAGATAGATGGTAGTGTCATACCACTACATTCCCATGGACCTAATAGGACGGCTCATGATGAGACCTCACATCCACCAACTGGACCTTGAGTTTTATTTTATCTTACGTGTCCCCTTTTCTTACTGAGAAGCCTTTTATTGCTTTCTCGGGAATCCCTAGGCGAAGCATCTCAAAGGTTTTATTTTGGCTTTTATCTTTTGCCAGCTACTTTTACCCTCTGGGCCTTTAGCCCCTTCTTCCCACAAGGCAAGGTACAACCCTTACTAGTGTGGAAAACTCAATGCTCGAACAAAGGTAGGGGAATATGAGAGGGAAAATGATGAAAAATGGTAAGTATGGAAGGAATGGACGATGACCTTTCATAGACCCACCCAGTGGCAACTCATCCTAAAGGTAACCAACTTACTAGGGCATTATGTCACCCCCCCCAGGTATGAACAAGTTAAAGAGCATAATTTCCAAGCAAACGGTATGAAATAAAGGGGAGTTCAGTGCAACACATTCAAATGCTTCAAAAATCAAAGTGACACATACCATGATACCCAGATTCATTACCTCATGGAGCAAGACCCACTGCTACTTCAGGTTCAAGCAGGTGGGATGGATGTTGTTGCTGCTGATAGATGGGATGCATGGAAGAAAGGATGGACCCTCCAGGGCCAAGCTCAAGTCGGCTGGCTCTCGGTACTCCATGTCTAGGACCTGTGGGCCTCGAGATATAATCTCCTTGGTTATCCCTAGGATAGGGGATAACAAGTACCAAGAGAAAGACCGATGGCAGCCTTGCTTCCAATTCCAGATTAGTGAGGGCCTGGGGGGGGGCATCTCTACTTCCCAGAGACTTCAGGAATGTTGAGATCCCACACCAACAGGCATATGAATTCATTCAGGCCTCAGTGGCATGCTGCCTCTTCCAGGCAGCAGCACAATGCAGAATCCATATCTTCTTCCAGCTCCTCTTCCAGACTGTCTTCTATCCAGAGTTTCCTCCATTTGGGATTTGGATATTAAGGGAACTAGCTCTAGCGGACCTTGATATACTTGCGTTATTTGTAGTCCAGACTCTTCATCCACTCTCCTTGTACATTTTTCTTCTAGATCTGCTTTCTGCTATCAGTGTTCAGTCTTTCAGGCTTAGCTTAAATCAGTATTTTACATTCTGCATCTTGCTTTATATAGGAGCTGCTTTTGCAATCTTACATTGTATCAGCACTATTGTACACAGAAGTCCTATTGGCCTATTTTTGTGGTCGTTTGTTGGACACTAGTGTGCATTTGGCATGCACCATGCTATCCATTTTCTAAACCCTTTACTCTGGAAACTGCATGTATTTAAAATAAATAATAATATTAAAATAATATCTTGAGAGCATTGAAAAAATATTAAGTTTAAATTTGATGACTTCAAATAATTAAAAGGGCTTAAATAATTTTGGATAATATCAATCAAATATATTACTTTGACAATGGTTTCTTACAGGTATGGACTACTCTGTGTATATATATTGTGGACATGGAGTATATCTGAGACGGTATTCCATTTAGATTAAGAAGTGAATGTCAATCAATGTACTCAATGGTCTGCAACTATCAGTTTGCTCTTGGGTTATACCAAATTGTTATAAACGCCCATGGTTAATATCACCCTTTTTTCATTCTCTTGATTGGAAAAATCTTTGGATTGCAAATCTTCTTTTACCTGTTTAATTAAGCTTCCATTCCTTTAAGTTCAGGTTGATTTATTTGTTGTTTTACATGCAAAGTGTCAATTGCCTGAGTGCAGCTATTGATGCATATATGATATTTTACTCTGTGCAGTCCTGTAAACATGAAAGTTGGAAAAGCATTTCGAAGTATCTTATGGAGCAGGTTCCGCAACTTCTGAAAGCAGAGGGTATTGACAGTGTAGAAAGGATTCTTTCTCCAATTTTTGAATCATTACCAGCAAATCTTACTGATTTCATGAAGTGGATTGCGGAGGTCAGAAGGTTGGAAAGTGCTGAGAAAACTGTAGATAAGGAAGAAGCTGAGCGGCTTGCTATCAAGGTAATTTTTCTTCCTGTTCTTTGATCTGAATATTCTCGTAATACTTTTGTCTCGATCCTGTTCTTTGATCTGAATATTCTCGAAATAGTTTTGTCTCGATGCCACCAATAAATGCTAAAAGTTGACACTGTAATATTGCTAATGATTTCTTTGTCAGGGAGAAATATTGCAACAAATAAGGGCAACGGAAATGTACAAGGTTGTTGATAAGTGGGCCTCATCTGCCGCCTCATGCTGCACTTTATCATTTTCTGCTGAAGCTGATTTGTCTGAGATAGTTAAAAACTGTTGTTGCCAAGGTGCAGCCACCCTATGTGGAATGGTTGGCGTAGCCAAAGAGAATTTCTGTAAGAAAGCTTGTATGAGAAGTATAAGCACATGTGACACTGCTTCAATGGCAATTGTTTCTGGAACTGTACTTGCAAATGGTAGTGAGCAAGGCATTGATGTGCTAGTTCCCACTGCTGCACAGATTAAACAGCCCCCATGTTGTAACAGAGAGAGCTCATCTACAAACTTTCTTCAGTGTTATCCAGCAATCAAAGATCTGTTGACGATCCTATTACTTGCACTACCTCCTAAAACATGGGATCAGATTCAGGAACAGGGGTTGCAGGAAGAAATATACCACCTTGTTTCTCTTGATAACCTTTTCACGGGATTGCGAGAAGAGGTAAATGCTTCTTTTCACTTTTTTAAATTTTTTCCATTTAATAATTTCAAACTTTGTCAAGACTGGCATACTGAACAATACCATTGCTAGTTTTATTCTTCCGGATTCCAATAGGTTCATTTTGTTTTTCTTTAAGTATCTAACTCAAGTGACCATTCCATGGACCATGCCATTTACAACATCATATGCTGCTCGGAATCATTTCAATGAATAAGCTAAAAGGCACTGTTACAATCAAAATCTTGCTGAGCAAGTATTCACTTAGCAACCACTGTTGAGAGACCAACATCCAAATGCATTGTAATATGTTATATGCCTTATGAGTCTGTGATTCGCAATCATTTGTCAGGCACCTTGGACCTCACCCTAGAGAGCTTGAGTCTTATTTCACTCCACTACGGTGCCCAAACGTCCCTCTCATGAGGCTTTGGACGTTATTTCACCTAGAAAGTGGAAATTACTGAAGCAACAATTCTCTAAAATCACTCCAGGTAGGAAAGTGGTTGAAAAGATGGCCAGGCTTGCCTCTATGCCATTCTGCCAGGAAACCCCTTTTGCCTTTTTTTACAAGGGCAAATGGAAATATCTCAACCAGGTCTAGAACCACTAACACTTTCTTGGAAACTTTTTTCCGTCATGGTCTCAGGTGGCAAGTGAAGGTTGCTGGGAGAAAATAAGTGTGAGCGATTATTTCACTGAGTTGACATTCTACTACATAATTACCACATAGTGTGTATGTTTTGAAGGTTGCAAGCAGTTTTTTAACCTCCTCTCCCCTTTATTTCTCATCTTTATCAGTCCTGTGCCCCTTGAAGTTTGTTGAGCAATTGACAAAAACAGAGTCTAGGGTTTTGATCTGATCAACAAGGAAATGGGTGTCATCTTTGTGGACTGCCTCTGAAGAAATAGTCACAAGTTCAACCTATTATCGCACAGATTGTAGGTTGCACTAGAGCCTTGTGAAATTGCAACCAATGGACAACACATCGGGACAAGACCCACTGTCACCTTAGGAAAGGTCACGGGTGACCCCTGGGGAAAGACAATTGAAAAGTCTAAGAAGGCCCTGGGAGGTCACGATACAAGGTCAAGAAAGGTCCAAAGGCTATGAATAGATGGAGGAAGGGTGAAGGTAAGGGTGAAGAGTAAGTCACCTGCAACAAAACGTCAATTATGCCAAGTGTAAATAAAAACCAGGACCAATAAGTTAACCCCGCCACTGATTGCTGATGTGAAAGTTGTAGTCTTAAATACCAAGTGATCAGAATTTTAATATTAAGGCAATGTCAGATTTGGCCAAATGAATGTGTATACCCGACAGGCTTAGGCAAAAGGATCCTCACAGGAGTGTCTAGTTGTTGTAACCCTCAAATATACCTAAGGGGTTCTCAAGCCACCCTGTTACGAGAGGGCAATCTTCCCGAATGTTGTTTTTGGGTCACTACAACAATCAAGATGGCCAATAGGTCTGCTCATTTGTTTCAAGGATTCTAGGTGGTCTCCAAGATAGGAGCACAATCGGTAGTAGTGTTGTCTAATGTGCCACTGTTCGACAGGAGCCCCTCTATATACCTCTAAGTACGACGAAGCGACCGTAGTCTTCTAATATACGTTGAGGTACGTGAGAGAACTACAAGCCCCTGAGATGCAGTGCTGGCAGAGTAACAACATCTCTTACGTTTATAGATGCCCGAACACGTCTTTTCTAAGAACCCCCAATAAATAAATCCCACTTAGATGATTTGTTCAATTAAGCACTTAGATAGAATATTAACGGCAATTTGCTCGAATATGATTCTTCCTAAAGCAATGAGACAACCAAGCAATGATCTCTTAAAAATGCGAAGCACTTCAAATCAATGAGATATATTTTTGCACTCAAACACCACAAAATTTCCTTAACAAACAAGTTCTAATCTCACAATTCTCCACAAAAGTCACTTAGCAATAGACCATAGACTTGCTTAAAACATACATCAGATTAATGGACTGTTAAGTAAGACAAGAAATCAGAACTCTTAACTTCTCAAATTTAGCCAATCAAATTAGATCTCCTTTGCCACAAACTAGAGATAAAGATGCAATTTAATCCCAATGTCTAAAAGGTGATTTTAAGAGATTTTTAAGGCACTTTTTAACACTTAACCAGATCTGAAATGTTATTTGCAACAGTGGTTAAACATAGATATCAGATCTGAAATGTCAAGTCAATCACTTCAAAGCAAACCCAAAACATTCAACAGTAAAGCCCCCAAATAATTAGCAATTTCTTCAACAAAGGGAGTTTGATTTTAGAAGGTTTTGGAGCACTTTAAGAAGTATAACCAGATCTGAAATATGAATTTGCAGCAGTGTAATAAGCATTAAAATCACTTCAATATCAGCTAAAAACAACTTTAGAAACTAGCTAAAACACCTAAGAATACTATCCAAGTGTTAGAAACAAAGACTAGCTAAAACTAGGCCCTAAAATTTACTTAGATGCAAGCTGTCCTAACTGTTAATTTTCTGCATAAAAACCCCTAATGGCTGTATCTTTTAACCATGTCCCTACAGAAATTGTATCACTCAAAATGCAGACTAGCTATCTAGAATTGTAGATCTAGCCATGGCCTACAAAACCCATGTGCTAATTTCCTAAAATTAGTTAGAAAAAAGACTAGATCTAGTAACCTAGGGTTACAAAAGTAAGAGAGGAGACAAATGTGAGAGAGGGTTTAGAAAATGGGGAGGCTAGAGGCCTCCAAAAAATCGCCCCAAAGGAAAGATGGCTTGCCCTAAGGGTGTGAATGTAGCCGTGAAGTCAAATTCTCAAATGGTTGTTGTTTCACGTTTCCCAATGCAAATCTTTCCCTTCTCCAATGTAGATTAGTGCCTTGTCCTAGTACATGATGGAGTCAAAGAGCTTGAGGATGAGCTAGAAAACTATTGAAATTGATCTCCCTTGTAGGTTGTAGCTTGTCACTATCCCGCAAGAGGGTTGGAAACAAATCGCCTAGCCCACAAGAACTTTCAGAAGATGGATATAACCTGCAAGAGGGTTGTTAGTTTTACCTAGTCCCTAATGCAAGAAAAATATCCAAGAGATAAGCTTCAAGAGGTGTAGTTTATTAGCTAGCTTTTGAGAAAAATCTCCTTAGATCCAAACAAAATAATACCAAAGAAACTTTAGAAAATGAAATAGATCTCACCAAGATTTTGTTGAGTAGATAGCATGAGCATAAAAAAAAAGTCCACAAAGAGAGATCCACCACAAGAAATGTTTCTAAGCATTAACCATAAGATCCTCCAAGCAAGGCGCATCACATCCAAACATCAAGAAGAAAGCTATAGCTCCCCATTGGAAGAAGAGCATCATAGTATTGAGAGGTATCCAAAAAAAGGTCCTTCATCAAATCTCAAGTGATGGATTTATAATCCTCCACTCACTTGGATTTGTCCACAAATCAACCAACTTTAGGGTTTTCTCTAAGAATATTCAAGTTTTGTCCACTTATTAATCTCTTCTAGAGATTTACTAAAAAAATAAAAATAAAATCCCTTTAAAATATTTAATCCTCCTAGGGATTATCCACAATAAATATCCCAATTTAAATAAAATCCCACAATGATTAATTTATCAATTTATCCCCTTTCAAAAATGATTTGACCTCTTTGACCATGAGATTTGGTAAAAAAGGGGATTTTTGATAATAAATTTAAAATAAATATGGAAAATAAATTTCCAAAATGCATCTTTGACCAAGCAAGAGGGCTCAACGATTTCTGCTTGAAGCATGCCATCATCCTTTAACCAAGGAAAGAGTCTATCGATCCATTAAATTCGTCCATGAAGCAAGGGATTATCCTCCCTAAGTCCCACGATCTAGGCAAATGTTCATTTGGTGATGTGCAGTGAGCCTCCAAGGCTATTTGAATGGTCAAATAATTAATTTTCTTCCTCAATTAATTGCAATGATCCTCCTTCTAGTGGAAAAAAAAATCCCAAGGTCAAATCAATCTTGATGATGTGCACAATAATTTACTGAGAGATGATGAATAGCATTAAATTCCTTGTAGAAGGCTTCCAAGTGGCTTATACATCATAAAAATGCTTGACCAAATCATCGCCCAACCTTCTTAAGTCCAAAGTCATCCAACGATTTGCAGGAACTGGTCAAACAGGGGTGACGTCACCCTAGGGTATGCAACGATTTGCCTTAAAATTCATTTGACTGAGTTGGGAACTTGGTCGAGTCATTCAAAACTGGTGACGATGTGGCTTGTGAAATATCTCGGGCATCCGTCAAATGCAAATGTGTCAATCAACTGAGGGTTAGCTAACCCTAGTGATGCCCGACAGCAACGAGAATAATAATTCCTAGATCATTTGAATCGTATGACACTTGGCGAAAGAATGCAAGACAAATTAAAACATGTATGTCTATAAGGAAACAAGTCACGTCATCATGATAAGATAACCAATGTAATATAAAAGTCATCTAAACCAGACCATTAAGCCCTGTTATCGCACAGTTTGTAGGGAGGACAAAAGCTTGAAGTTTGTAGGTCAAACTGGCGTAACAGGAACCTATCCCACCCAATGTCACCACGATGGGGAGGTTCTTTCTCTTTAGGGAGGTTAGGCCCAAGGGAAACGTCCCCGGTAACCTGGAGTTTTGAAGAGGCAAAAGAATAGTAGGTCAAAGACAAGTTCTCCCCCTTCACAAGTTACCACCAAAAGATAGTCCCGGCTAAACAACCAATAAAGATGAATAATAACCAAGTAGAATCCCTGCCCGAGAACAAAACAACAACAAACTGATATATGCAGGTCTTGGTTAGCACTTCATATATATTAATGACTATCTAATATTCAAATAAGCAATTATGGCAATAAATATTGACGAAGTCAATGTTTATCAATATAGCAATGCAAATAATATCACTTCCTCAATAAATACTAAAATGACATGGCATTCAATGTAACAATTCATCACTCACTCATTAGTGAGGTCTGATTTTAACGCCCTATTGGGGTTTTTGGCTGATTTAAGAGAGGCGCACTTGTTGAAGGAAGACGTTTTTGGCATTTATGGTTTTTCTCTTGAAGGAAGGTGTTACAACTAGGGTTTGCATGGTTATTTCTTCATGAATTGTAAGTGTTTTCTTTGCAAACTTCTTATTGAATGGTTGTAGTCTAAATTTCTTGCATATTACTTATAAATTTGTTGAATCAAAACCCTAGGTGACAAGCACATTTAATTGGTCCTTGTCTCATGTCCCCTGATAGAGAAATTTTCAGCCATGGAAGAAGGAAGAGAGAGCCTAGCCATAGCTACACTCTCATTTCTTCTTCTCCCTGAGCTAGCCGTACTATCCAGAAGCCAAAGAGAGTGAGACGTCCTTGGCCTAGTTCTTCTACACCAGGGTCGTACCATTCTAGGGTTTGCTGAAAAGGCCTTGCTGTAGCAACACCTTGCCTCTTCAAAACCTCATGCTTTGGTTGTCTTTGCTTTATCTTCAGCTAGCCGTTTTGCCAATTTGATCTAAAGAAGGAGGAGAGAGCACGAGGCCTTGCTTTAGCAACATCGGAGTGAGCCTCTCTCCCCTAGGGTTTTGTCTCTAAAGCCTTGCTATTGCAGCACTTCAGAACCTTTCCCTCTAGTCTTTAGTCATCCTCCTTCAACTCTTGCGTCCTTCTTGTTGACTCCATTAAACCCTAAGGCATTGATGTAAGCCTCCAACATTGAAGTGATTTGATCCAAAAACTCTCAAACTTCTTTCAAAACTGAAACCCTAACTACACTAACCCTAACCTGCTAACCCTAGAATGCTGACGTCACCCTTGGTTATTTCATCTTGATGCAGCAACGTTTCATTTTATAAGCA
>ML797923.1:170755-190922 GCA_009831015.1 Picea engelmannii | reverse complement strand
TCAATTATAATTAGAATATTCTTCACAGTTACGATATTTCAACACAATTTGTGGATGCTTTTGCTGATTTTTGGATGGAATTTCTGCAATTAGGGTTTTATCTCATGCTACCTTGGTGATTGAAATTTATGAAATTTTATCTTTGTTCTATCAAATGTTCATGGTAATTTCTCTTTTTCATGCTAGACGTCTTGCTTGGTGAAACCCTAAGAGAGGAGAATAAGTGCTTCATCCTCTCACAAGGTTATTCTTTGTTCAAAATTGGTGAAATCTTCTTGCTAGGGTTGGTATCCTAAAGCCCTAAAGTGTTAGCACTTTAGGATTTTAGCCCTAGACACTTGATTTCTTGATCTAGTTTAAGTATTAATAGGGGAGAAAAGGTTGATAGAGCTCAAAAGTGCTTGCACTCTAGCAATCCTTCTCTTTAAGGCTTAAACCCTAAGGCCCTAATGTGCTAGCACCTTAGAGTTGAAGCCCCACCTCTTAGTATTTTCTATCTCAATCACCAAGCATCATTGTTGTATTGTTGTTATAAAGACTCCATAGCTCTCAAAGGAACTAATTTTTCAGCTCACTTATGGTGAAATTGATCAACAAACACTCTCTTTCAATTCTCTTAAGCTCTCTACTAACTTTGCTAACACTAACACTCACTAATTTTCTAATAAAATTGTTGTTGTGCAAAATTTTGCTACAACCATCTTAATAAACTCTAATTTTCTACATACACTCTTATAGAGGTGGTTTAATTTGCTCAAAATTTCTCTTAAGCAATTGGATAATTTTTTATGTGGTGCATGCTTAATTTTCTTAGTCAATTGTTGATATTCTAAGCTCTTTTATTGCCTTTGTTACAAATTTATATTGTTGTTATAAGATTATCGTACTGCTGCAAATTTGTACCAACCATTATTTAGTGTCTTCAAGGAGTATTTATTGCATGTTTGGACTTGGAAATAATCATTTATTTTCTATGAAGTGTTCTTGCTGTAGGCATGTACTCAAACAACTTCATACTCTTATCTCCTTGACCTAGACTTGTCTTTAGGTGATCAAGAGAGGGGGTGGGCTTGGATGTAATTTTTATAGCAAGATTTGCCTCACCCTATGCAATCTTGCACAAAAGGCCTTTTTCCATTTCCCTATGCAGAATTATCATCCCTGTTTGTAAATCCCAGAGCTAAAAATACATATTTTTCCACATGTACACACCTTGCCTACTATACAACATGCGTATACGCAGGTTGCACCACTACAACTCGTGTACATTGGGATTTGTGCCCAAAAAATAAAAATGGAGTCGAGTTTCCATGTCACGATAGAAGATCTATGATCCTCGACCTTCCATATACTAGAAACGTTTCGACTCGACCCTTTAGTTCAATTTGAAGGCTATAAATGGGACAATTCCGAGCTATGGAAAAGAGGTGAAGAATTCAACTTTGAGAGCAAAGTTACTCTGGAGAAATTATTTACTTCATATTGAGTCTACATCCCTTTTGTCCTTTAAGTCTGAACACAGTGTTCAACCCCCAAGCTCTTCCCTTATTTGATTGAGAACTTCATTGTCTCTCTTCTATGAGCTTGCCTTTGGTGGAGGATTGAAGTGGTGGAGGTCCAACTGAAAGGAACTTAGTTTCTCAGTTTCAAACCATGCCGACACAAAAGTCTATAACATTTTCACTTCTGTTGATCATATATTAATAGAAATACTCTTCTCGTCCAATTGATATCTTGCAAATATTTGAATTATTATTCCATGGGCGTATTTGTCATGTTTATTAATGGATTATTCTATTGAATGTGCTAACATCATATATTATCACCATATGCTTTCTTTGCTTGGTTGTTGAGGACTAGTTGCAGGTATATTGATTTGGGTCAAGTGCTCAACAATGGACTTCATCGAACGTCCGGACGAGGTAGGCATTTTATCTTGTCTTTCTAGCATATTTGTTTACATAGCATACTTGATAATAGAGTTGATTTATGTAGTCATTTCCGTCTGTTGTGGTTTACCCTAGCCATAGAGAGATTTTCCTCATAACAACAATACTTGCTACTTTGATCCCTTGAGGTCATCGAGGAAGCCTTCCCTATGGTGGACCTCCTCCATCACTAAAATGAGGGAATTTATTACTAAGGTGACAGTGGTAGGATTTTCCATAGTTACGCAGATTTGGGGGACTTGTGTTGGGCTTTGCACAAGTATAAATCCAGCGATAACAAGGAAAACATGTGTTATTTTTAGGAGGGTTTTATATATGTTTTTAGAAGTTTTCTCCATACATTATGTTACCTCCCAAACTTCCACTCAAGTGATTAAGTATTGAAACACAAGTGCAACCTCTAGGGGAACCTAGGAAGGTTACCCATTTTCACCACATCAATGCTTCTTGTCACTTTAGGTTGGCTCTCCTCCAGCACAAAGGGGTATCCTTAAGTAAAGTGTATGATAAAATGTAAGAATAAATGGGATGGTGGACCAAGACCAATGTCAATCCAATGGGTAATGGAGTCAAGCATATATGAACAAGAGGGTTTGAATACTATGGAGTATGTAGTCAAGCCATACATTAATATGCCATTATTACTTCAAGTAGATTTTTAGGTTATACAAGAATAAGTGAGAGCCCTTATGAATATGCACCATCGCCACCATAAAATAATGTGCAACCATAAATAGTGAAGGAACAACTATAACATGAAATCACAAGTAAAGAGGAAAAAGTAAGACAACCTTCTAAAGAACGAACAACCCTAACAACACATTACATATTCAATTGCAATACCATAATATCAAGTGAGCCAATAACATGTGCCACAACCAATCTGAAATTACAACAGAAAATTCCCAACATTTAAGGTTACATCAAGGACTAGGGAGGGTTTACAACCTATACCCCAATCTCTTCTCCTTATGTAGAATTTCCCTCTAACAAAGATCATTTTTAGCAGAAAATACAATGGTTTCCCTTGAAAAAGCCCTAATCATCCATGAGAAAGAGAAGAGAAGGATGAAAAACCACATGCGTGCTTTCCCCTTGACTTCTTTCATTCTACAAATTAACAACTAGGCCTAGAGGGGATCTCCCATGAATCCAACCATGTTGAACAATGGGGATATATTTTCTTTATATAGATATCTAGCACGATCTCTCCCACAATAAAATATAACTAAGTGAATTCTAGATCCACGTTTCTCTCCTAAAACAAATATTAAATTGCATGCACAATAAGTTTCTTCTAGGAGGGTGCTCCTCAACAAATAATAAAAAAATGCAAGATCAAGGGTTTGAATGGGTCCTCATGCCACTTGTTGACCTCCTAGGTGAAATTCTCCCTTGGAATATGTCCCTTTGACCAAGTATTGAGATTCTTGGTGCCACATGTCTCCATTATCCTTGGAATGCTCCTTAAGATGTCTACATAATAATGACCACAACCACCTAGAAAAGGGGGTGCTCCTCAAATAGGGAACTTTCTTCCTTTGACCAAGTTTTCCTCATTCCATGGATCTTGAGACATCCTAGGAGGTGTGATCCTCAAGAGAAAGTCTTATGTTTACTTGAAATGATGAAATGATTCCATAAAGGCTCCTCAAATTTGGGGCACTCCTCATTATGTACCAATGTTCCCCTTGAAAAAGGATCTCTTGGTGTGCTCTTTGGGAGGGTCTATTTTGGATAGTGGTGTGGGTCTCCATGCTCTATTATTGGCCTAGGGAAGTGAATCATCTTTAAATCTCGACTTGTTATTCTTGGACATGCAATGCACTTTAATTCCACTCTAGTTTCTTGAAGTTGATTTCTAGTTCATGCCATTGTTATTTTCAAAGTTTTCCTAAGTTAGAAAATCTTCTATTCCATGGACGCCTAGGGCGCACTTCATGAGAAATATCTTCATGCACTATTTTTGGTCTTTTCATCCCTATATTTGACCTAAAAAGTGTGCCTCCCTTTTTTGAAGAAGTTTGACTTTTGACTCATGCATGAAGTTGTCTTCTTGGTTCTATTTTGGAAAAGCATTGTGATATATTTACCAAGAGCTATTTTTGACAGAGAAGGATGTATTCTTTGAGATTTCTTAACACATATTCCATCTATTTTTAGAGAGGGATTGGTGCTATCTTCACATGTGTTCTAGTCTTAATATGAGGGAACACCCTTTTGAGCTAATTCTAGCATATGCATGGGTTAATTTACCCTTTTGAGATGGAGTGCTTCACTTGGAGGCTATTTTAAGCATGCTTATCATTTATTTTGGGCATTCTTCTCCTTTATCTCATGTACCCTACTTGAGGACACTTTTATTAGACATTCCATTGTTTTTGTCTACTCCATTTAGAGAGATATTCTTTGTTCATTCCCAAGTTCAATCTATAAACATTGGAACGATAGTAAAGGTTCATGACCATCCTTGCTTGACTTCTCTAGTCTTTTATCCCATTTCTTTTTTGTTTGAGTGAGTATGCAAGAGCATATTATTCACTAAGAGTTAGAGATCACTTTCATAATGTTCGTGTGATTCCATATTTGTACTGGTGAGAGATGGTGTTTCAGAATGAGGTCCCATGGAATGCTTTGAAGTTGAAGCCAATATCTTTAAATTTTGTACTCATAGATTTGTAATAAACATACCTTCTTATTAGGTAGCTAAATCTCATATACTGATGTGTTTGATTTCTTTTATTTGAATTTTCTGAATTGATTGACATTGAGGATCACCTTGCTCCATCGCTTTTTCTATTCCATCACCCACTAAATTCAAGGCACTATGGCCACAATTAGAATTTTCAATGGAATCTAAGGTACTATGGCCACAAATTGAATTTTCAAAATTCGCTTTGCTATGTTTTATTTTTTTACATGCAGATCTGCACTTTTCAAGTGTAATCTTGAGGTGTTTCACAATATATTTGCATGCAAATTGAGGTTAGTAGCATATATAAGTGTAAATATTCATCATACTTGCTGTCAGAAATTGTTTTGATGTAGATTTTAGGGATGATATTTAATTTACAACAAGATTTCCATATATCTAAAGTGGTTTTGGCTAGAGAAAGCTCAATGATTACCTTCAAATTGCATAGGGATCCCCCCTTGAGGTCAACACACGTTAACCTACTGATGTGAGAAAATGTTCCAAGTTAGCTTCATAGATTCACGTCGAAAAAGGGCCCAATTAGAGATTCCTTTGTTGAAATAGCAAACTCTTCGGACATGACCCAACTATAGTTTTTTTTTTCAAAGATACTAGTTATGGTTTGGCTTACTTTTTTTAAAATGAAATGCATCTACCACACAATGCAAAGTGAAAATGAAATGAAAACTAATCTTCCAAGGGCACTATATAGAATCAACTCGACATGAAACAAAAGGAAGGTATAGAGAGTAGAGAGAATAATCTACCAACTACCATTAGCACCGAACATAGGGCTCACACTTAGAACCAATGAGAGATTATAGATCATTGAGAGAGTACTTGTTTCACATCAAATTTTAGACATAAATCCAAAGGAAACATGTAAAGATTAGGGAGAATAGTCCACCTCTATTGTTTGCACAATAATCCAAATCTTGCTAAGGATCGAGGATAGCCTACTAATATTGAAAGTTACATTCAACAAGTTACCAATGGATATTGTTGACTGCCTCTTAAACTAGGGGGTCAACTCCATGTACCATGAAGATATACATCAACAGATGCAAACATGTCGAAGACTTTTTGGTTCTACAAGGCATTTTTTGCTCTATCACATAGTTTTGTAAGTGGGATTTCTGCACCCCTGCACGGGTTTATAATGTAATAGGTCTACATGGATCATGTTAGGTCATTTTCCTTAGGGTTTATTCATTAGGAGAGTTCCTTTCACTGAGTGTTTTTTATCCTCAGGAGGTTAATGTGGCCTAACCAGCCGGGTTAATCTCCCTTGAGTTTTTCACTTCCACTAGCAATAAATCCTCCAAAGTGGTGAAAGGCGTTCTAATGAAGTCATTTATAGGTAGATAATGTTTAGGAATGTTGTAAATGACCATGTAATACAACACGCAAAATTTCACGGAATTCCGTCAAGTCTAGCAAGGTTTTTTTTAAAGTTGGAAATTAATTAATTATTAATTCTAGGTAATTAATGTAAAACTTAGGTCCCAGGATTTTTGATAGGGGTATTTGTACTGAAAATAAAGATAATGAGACCCCCTACACCCATGGACCAAGTTTCAACTCAGTCGGACAAGTTTTGTTAGGGTTTTTGTCCACTTAGGAGTTTTTTCACAAAACGATGATTTTAATTGCCAAACCCAGGACATGGGCAAATGTTAATTTTGTAATAGTTAGTCAAATCAGGTGAAGCAAGTGGAAATAATTGATATGGAGCCCACCTAACCCTTCCCAACCATTTCCTAACCTTTACCTATCCTTTTAAAGCCCCTTTTAATTTATTAACTCACCTATTAATCTTTCCCTTTGAAGCTTACATACACCCTTCCCACGTGATTTTTGGAGTACTCTGATCTCCATTGCCTCACCTAGGATAAGGGACCCATGCTTTTATTAAGGGACCCATGCCCTCCCTTTGAAACTCACGCCTTCTCTCACATAAGGTTGGAAAGGTCAGACGTAAGTTTGGAAACTTACCTTTAATCAAAGCGTGGGGCCTCTCCTTTCACTCATGCACATTCCTTATCCCATCCACATCACACTTAAGAATGTGTATGACACACGTCCCCACACTCTCACAAAACCTCACACAGTCTTATCTAAACTCACGCTTTCCTCTTTTTGAGACTCACAATCATTTTGGTAACTTACGCTTTGACTTTTGAAATGAGATGGAAACATCTCATTTGGAGTTGGAAACCTCAAGCAATAAATTGGAAGGTTTCTTTTAAGAATGTGTGGGTCTCCTCTTTCAACCAATACGCCTCACTTGCTTTGCTTTCTCACCCTCGACTTCATCTTCTTTCCATTTCCCCTCACCCTAAAATCCTATCATGTCATTGGTTCATTTTACCTTTGAGTTGTCTTTCCCTTTGGATATTTGACAAGTGTTGAAGATCCAAGAGGGGTCTCTTGGTCTCCCAAGGATATATAAGAAACCTCTCACTCCATCTTTCACTACCACTTCTCTCACAATATTGTTATGCTACCAAATTCTCTCCATCCCATTATCTCTCTCTCTAATTACTTTCACATTGCTTCACTGGTTTTTCTCTTGAAGACCTTGTAGCAACATTGTTGCTACAACCTCTTCCCATTTGATGATACAAGAAACTGCTTTGGAGGAAACTGTGGCATTCAAGATTAGTCTGGATGTGCCACTTATTGTGAGGTGATATCATGTTTTAAGTCTTTATGTGTTTTAATCAATAGTTTCTTAAGTAAATTATTTTACTAGGCTAGGTGAGGCAATGTAGTTGCCCATCTATATATTTTGTGCATGTTTATAATATAAACTATGTTGTATTATCTATGCATGCATGATATTATCTGTTGTTCCATCTCACTTTTGGTTTAAGTTTTGCATATCATCTCTATGGAGTTGTTGGGATAGGTTCAAGGACGAATCTACCCTCATCTTCACCTAAACTTCACAAGCATTTCCTGTCCTTCTTCCTCATTATTTCACTTCAGATTTTAGTAGCTAACTTGCTTAGATAGGTCAATTAAATCATATAAAATTATGGTTTTTGTGTGTGCGAATTTTCTGTTGAAGAATATAAATTTCATAATCCTTTGTGAGTGTGTTGCAGCTCAAATTAGCAAGCAATAGCTTGCTGATTTTTGCAGATTCTTACCAGGACAAGAGGGCATGTTGCCCAAATTTCACGCACAACACACCTTCCGGTCCTCCTTCCAAGAGTGGTAATGGTTTCTCTTCTTTCTCCTTCATTCTAAACATTGTACGCAAGCCCAAAGGAGTTGTACCCAAGAGGCTTGCATTCTTTCTCTGTCAGTCTTATTTCTACAAGTTAGTTAAATTTATTTTCTATCTTTCAGTTCATAGCTTAACTAGTTTAATCGTTGATATCTACATGCATGCTTAAAGGAAAATATCACAGATCCAACATAACATATGCTAGCTTAGAGGCCGTGGGGGCTTAGTTAAAATTTCATTTTCAGTTGCATGCAAATATTTAAATTCTTAAATCTTCACCCAACACACATGCATGCATTAATTGGTTAATTAACTTTTCGATTCTGTCATCTACTTTACATGCAAGCAATTGTTTACAAAGTCTTCTATCTTATATACATTCATGAAAATATCGATATCTTAAAGGATTAATTAATCATTTTACTTTCTACAAGTTGTTTATATTGCTTTATGTTTCACATGTAATAATCTCTTTAAAGCATTTAACTTGCAATCTTGTGTTTCAACCTTCACATTCATCTTTGTCAATTCTTAAAATTTACATGCAATAACTCAACCATTTAAGAGTTCACACTCATTTTCAGTAATTTGGAAACTTTATTTGAGCAAGCTACAAGCACTCAAACATACATCGCAATACTTAGCTCATAGGTCTAAAATAAATTAATTAGACTTAATAGGACACCATAACTCACCATCTTCGCCATTTAAAACGGGGTTAGAGGAAGGCAACGAAAGGTGCTAGGCTGAGGATGGTCTCATGACGCGCAACGTCCTTTCCGGGAGTACTCTGATCTTAGGGTTGACCTATGAAGCTAGGGTAGGCCTTGTTGCCTCACTTCTTGAGCATCCAACAGTCACTTGGTAATTGGGGGAGGAGATTTTTTGGGTTGACACCTAGATAGGGCTAAAATTAATCACATTAATCACTTAATTTAATCCTTAGTCTACAACATCTGCAATATAATTACACACTTGCAAGCTCACTGATCTCATTGTATTTCAATTTACATGCAAGTTATCATTTTTATGTTGTAGAATAATTGCTTAAGTGGTTATATCTCTTATCTGGAATACTTCATTTTTTAAACATTTCATCTATCTTGTATCCTTGTATCTGTGGTGTGATCCTTCAAGAAGTGTGCATCCACCTGGAGGCATTCTCTTGACTAGGTCTTGAGTGCTTTGCATCCTCTGCCATTGATAAGCAGTCCAACATAATTCTATTTGTTGTGAGCATGCTTGGCTTGATGTGTTGACGGTTATTCATGTTGTATTTCTTCTTTTCCTGCACATTTCAAGCACATGTTAGTATATTGTATATCTTGTATCTAGTTTAGCTGTGTATATCTTAGATATTCTTTTGTATCTACATGTATCTATCTTGTTATAGTTTTGTAATCTTTGTATCTTGTAATTATCTTGTAACAAACATCTCCTTAACTTAGTTGACCCCTTGCCCAATCTTAGGCATTAGTCTTAGTTGTCCTAGGAAAAGGCCTGACTGTCATACATAATTGTTGCATCTTGCATTGTTTCTTAACATTGTAGGCTAGATTCCCCCTGACCTTTTAACTTATTAAAACCAACTCCTATAACATTTAATCATAAATCTCATCTAGTAACTAGGGTTTACCCCCCTTGGCTTCCCTAGGAGTTAGCCTAGACGGAAGAGGTTCAAGTCAAAGTGAGAACGTGGACTTTGAACCTAGGCATTGTGCCTCCGAGGACACACTAAGTGAGCAGGACTTAGCTCACGTTTGCAAGTGTGTATAAGGACGGAAACATATATGATAAGAAAGCATGGACATGATGATCAAGATAATTCCCATAAGATATAACATCCATGAGCCATAACTTCCATCTTCACAAGCACCAAGAAAGTGGTGAATGAAAAGAATAGTCCACGACCATCGACAACTTTAGAAGAGTATGAAGCACAAGCTAACAATGTCTCTCTATTTAACATATGAAGATAGCTTACAATACCAAATGAGGGACCCTTTGCAATAGTGCAAATGTCTTATTTATAGAAATTTCTAATGACTCTTGGCCTTCTACCTACTTGATCCTTAGCCCTCCAGCATCATGGATTTTGGCCTTCCTATTCTACTTGGATAATTTACTTTACAACTTTTGTCATAATCTCACTTGGATGATGTGGACATATTTACAATGAAATAATTAAAAATACAATTTCTTTTCCCTTGCGCTCTTTCTCCCTAATTCATCATTTAGTGCTTGCAAACTTGACATTGGTTTGAATGCTAGTTATTCATACGGTTACAATTGGGGACTTGAACATGCATGCCTATTCTCTCTTGCTTGTCGAAACGTTTACAATTCAGAGATAGTCTTTGGGTGGAAATGACTTGGCCTTTTTCTTCCCCTCTTTAGCTGCCCATCTTTGTCTGTGAAATCTTCTTTCCATGTGTATATGTGTGCTCCTCCATTTTTCTCTAAAATCTAAACTTTGTCTTTTTTTCTTTGAGTTCGATGCCTTCATGCCATTTAAAAATAAATGCACTAGAAGGCTTTGGAGTGAGAGCTAGAAAAATTGCTTATCCATTACACTTTCCAATTGAGAGAGCTCTCCTTCCCACTTATTTAAATCTACAAAACAACAATTAATAAAATTGATCACACATTTACATAGATGTCTTGCATTGATAATGTCTTTCATGCAATGAACAATAATATTTTCCACAAAATTTGTATAAAAAAGGTGATAAATGTGCTTTGTTTTGGATGGTTAGAACATGCAAATGTGGGAAGTAGTGGCACAAATGTTTGGCAATAGATCCCTTTATGTGAAAATCAAAATCTTGGATATGGCTTTCATGAAAACGTTTCTTCCATATGCTCTCATTAAAACCCTTTGGAAAATCTGCATGCCAAGGTGATTTAGAACTTTGTCATTGTTATCGTTTTAGCTCGGGAGGTACTCCGCATGTTTTGTCTTGTATGCGGATGCTACCTTATGTTGACACTACGAGGCACTTAACTTTGTAATGTGTTTTTATAAAGTTGTAAAGTGGATTTTTTATTAAAGTAACTTTTTAATGAAATGTACCTTCTAATATTAAAGTGACTTTATTTCATAAAACACTTATGTAATAAAGTGAAATGTACTTTAATATTTTAAGTGATTTATTTTGGAGGGAATGAATCATGGCTCTTGATCTTGCAAATGAAAGATTAGATCTTGGGCTTTGGATTTAGGGTTGGAGAAGGTGAAAAAACACTTTGGAGGGAAAATGTCATTTTCAGATTTATAAAAGAATGCATTGGGTAGTGTGCAAGACACATTGAGAGTAGGAGCTTGAGAGATTTCTGAGTAAGCTTGAGAGAAGAAAGAGGGCAACAAGGAGGACAAGTTTCCTAAGAGAGCTAGGGCGCAAATGCCAAGAAAGGAATTTATGTTTTAGAGTGCTTCTGTTTTTTTATTCGCTGGGACAGACCATATTGTATGGATCCATACAGGTCGTATATCAACAAATTTGGGCACAAAAATCGAGGCAAGAAGTGGCACAATTTTCAAGGCAATTTTGGGTGAATTTGCTGAAGGAGGTCGGTCGTGCAGAAGAAGGTACATCATCCTGTTCTAGGCACATTTTACAAAGTGTTGTTTTTAGCAAATCCATACAATTGTACGGATTGTGGCACAGAAATCGAGACAGATTGTGGTGGGACACTTTTTGTGTTGTAAGTGGTTTTTCTCTTGGCTGGAAATGTGTTATTGTTGTTGATATGTACTTTCTTGAAGCTGAATAATAGAATCTCTCTCTCTCTCTCTCATTGGGTTTCCCCACCTTGGGGTTTTCCCTGGCATTGCCTAAATTTCTGAGTTATTCATGGTTGGTTGAATGTTGTTCATTGTGTTTATTTCCGTTGCATAATTACTTAGCAATGTGTATTTCTGCTTATGGAAATTTCTGAATGTGGGTTTTCGACATTTTAGAGTTCATACAAGAGAGATATCTCTAGATTGCTAAGTGTATGAGAGAATATTAGCTTGCTGATTTTGTCATTAAAATTTACATGGTATCAAAGCTTGGGCTCTGAGTGACAGTGAACAGTGAGATTTTTGGGTAAGGGTTGAAGGGGGAAAATTTGTGATTGTTTTCCTTGAGCTGTGACAGGGAATAAGGCTGCATGTATTAGATTTGAGGACCAGTTGAATGGAATTTCCAACTATTTGCAGTGGAAGGTGCATATGTCATTTGTTCTCAAGGAGAACAAGATTTGGAACTATGTCAGTTATGTTGTTGTGGTTCCCACAACAGATCCTGTTGCTTTGGATTTGCATGAGGTCAAGGAGGCCAAAGGTGAGAGGATTATTCTGGATTGGGTGAAGGATCACCTTATCCCACACTTGACTGAGAAGAAGACAACCAAAGAGACATGGGATGCACTTAAGAACTTATTTGAAGCGAAGACTGAAAACTGGAAGATGACCTTGAAGGCTAAGTTGAATGATACAAAGATGGGTAAGGAGGAGAGTGTTTCTTCTTATCTTACCCGGGTAGCTGAAGTGAAAGATAAGCTGACAACAATTGGAGAGGTCATATCAGATTCAGAGTTGGTGAGGATAGCCTTGAAAGGCTTCACAAAAGAATTAGAAGTCTTCATGAAGTGTGTGGTGGGTCGTGAGCATCTTCTAGATTGGAGCAGACCGTGGGATGATTTCACTCAAGAGGAGATTCGAGAAGGATCTAATATCAATGGACAGAAGACAGATGGAGCTGATGAGAATGTTGCTCTTACTACAAAGAGCAAGAAGAAAGGAAGTTTCAGGAGGGACTTGAGAAAAGTCAGATGTTATTGTTGTAACCAGTTGGGGCACTTTTCTTCTCATTGTCCTGAGAAGAAGAAGAAGAAGAAGGTACCAGAGGGGCCTGAGACAGCTACTAAAACAACCATGGAGGAATTTTCTTCCAAGTATGGCAGGGAGTTTTCTTTGGTTACCCTAGTTTCCAGTGTCAGTAGCAGAGGATTTGGAGGTGATATCAGATGGATTGTGGATAGTGGAGCCTCTTGCCACATGACGAGAATCTGGAAAATACTCCTAATTATCACAGAGACAGGTCTTGACTGACAGGTGGTAAATGAAGGTGGTATGACGCGAGATGTACGTGGAGTTGGAAGGGTTAGATTTTGACTCGACTATGGAGGATTCTTGGAGCTTGATAGAGTTCTCTTTGTTCCAGGGTTTAGGGTTAACTTGCTCTCAGTCTTAGCCTTGGAGGATGTAGGATATTGTACATTGTTCAAGAGGAAACATGTATTTATCTACAGGGAGGGAGTGGACTCGGTGGAACTGTAGCTGATCGGTGATCTGGTGGACAGGTTGTATATGTTGCGAGGATAACCTTCAAGGTATGATTCAACGTCGGATGAGGAGCATGAGGAGGCTCTTGAGACTGCAGTGGTACCAAGGATTCAGTCTTGCGTTCTGAGAGAAGAGAGCGAGTCTCTTCTAAGCACCGACATGAGGCGCAGCTGGTGTGGTCGAACCAATGCTCAAGGTGGAGTGGATTCTCCAAGGAGCTCAGGGTTCCAGATAGCTGTCAGGAGAAGATATTCTAGTTCGAGTTATGTGCAAGTGTTGAGGATGGCTCCAGGTTCAGAGGGAGCTCCTACTGCGCACAATGTGATGGGACCAGATGATGGAGATGGCAGCGAGTACATCCCTCGCCAAGAGGGAGTGTTAGCTTTTTAGCTCGGGAGGTACTCCGCATGTTTTGTCTTGTATGCGGATGTTACCTTATGTTGACACTATGAGGCACTTAACAATGTAATATGTTTTTATAAAGTTGTAAAGTGGTTCTTTTATTAAAGTGAATTTTTAATGAAGTGTACCTTCTAATATTAAAGTAACTTTATTTCATAAAACACTTATGTAATAAAGTGAAATGTACTTTAATATTTTAAGTGATTTATTTTGGAGGGAATGAATCATGGCCCTTGATCTTGCAAAGGCAAGATTAGATCTTGGCCTTTGGATTTAGGGTTGGGAAAGGTGAAAATACACTTTGGAGGGAAAATGTCATTTTCAGATTTATAAAAGAATGCATTGGGTAGTGTGCAAGACACATTGAGAGTAGGAGCTTGAGAGATTTCTAAGAAATCTTGAGAGAAGAAAGAAGGCAGCAAGGAGGGCACGTTTCCCAAGAGAGCTAGGGCACAAATCCCAAGGAAGGCATTTCTGTTTTAGAGTGTTGTTTTTTTTATTTGTTGGGACATGTCGTACAACAACAAATTCAGGCATGGAAATTGAGGCAAGAAGTGGCACGGTTTTCAAGGCAGTTTTGGGTGAATTTGATGAAGGAGGTCGGTCGTACAGAAAAAGGTACAACAACCTGTTATGGGCACATTTTACGAAGTGTTGTTTTAAGCAAATCTATACAGTTGTACGAACTGTGGCACAAAAATCGAGGCAGATTGTGGTGGGGCAATTTTTGTATTGTAAGTGGTTTTTCTCTTGGCTGGAAATGTGTTATTGTTGTTGATATGTACTTTCTTGAAGCTGAATAATAAAATCTCTCTATCATTGGGTTTCCCCACCTTGGGGTTTTCCCTAGCATTGCCTAAATTTCTGAGTTATTCATGGTTGGTTGAATGTTGTTCATTGTGTCTATTTCCGCTACATAATTACTTAGCAATGTGTATTTCTGCTTATGGAAATTTCTGAATGTGGGTTTTAGACATTTCAAAGTTCATGCAAGACAATTATCTCTAGGTTGCTAAGTGTATGACAGAATATTAACTTGTTGATTTTGTCATTAAAAATTACAGTCATTAGTTCACTTTAACATTCAAAGAATTCATTAAAAAATTCTACAATAAATGAGCATTGCATGAAGAGATCTTTGAGGATGATCATGGGTCTTTCCTTCACCAAATGAAGTATTCATTGCTACCATTTTATAAGGCATTTTGCATATGTTTGGGGTAATGGTAAATGAAATGGATAAGGCATGAAATCTTATAGCATAAAGATTTGCTGCTCCATTTTTGTCCTTCAATTCAAGAGTAACAGCATACGAAAGTGCAATTCTTCTTACAAGGTCTTTGTCCCAATCCATCCTTCAAAGCTCATTTTCAAAACCTTCATAAAATTTACAGAACGAGCACGAGTTTACGCAAGCAAATGAAAACGCAATGAATACATGGCTGATGATGAACTTTCCCATGTCTAAGAAAAATATTTTCCATGTAAATTCGAGTTCGAAACTTTCAAAGCATAAAGAATGTTTCAAAGCATAAAGAATGTAAGCACAAACTTAATAGCTGAAAATGAAGATTGAGAAAAAACTCATCAAGGAAATCTATGCACTCTTTATTCTCCTTCGAGCTTAATTCCTTCAAATCACGGATAAAATTCTACAACGAGGAACTTCGAGTCATGGGCTTGAATGTCTTCCATTTCATGTTATATTCCAATATAGAGACTTCTCATTTTCTACTTGTTAAAATTTGCAAAACAATCACAAAGAACTCCATAAATTCACTTGAGAATGCTTTGCAAAAATGGGGAGTTTCTTATACAATTTGTAACTTGAATTTCTACAAAATGTGCACAGTGGAAGTGATAGATGAGCCTTTTTTGAAACATTAAACCATGCAAATATTTGAAGAATGTGTGGGCCTGTGGAATTGGGAATGAATTCTTTGCAAAACAAACTATGGCTATTTCACATATTCATAAAATCCACACACAATGCAAGCATGCTATTAATCCTCTCAGGTAAAATTCAACACAAAGTAAAATTCAGGCAATGTTCATAAGTTTTGGCATTCAATACTGGGTAATGGTGAGGAATGAACATTTATGTATGTTAAAGTGTAATGCTTTATCCTTTGTCATTTGAGCCTTTGACACAAAACCAACTTGATTGTCATTGTATTGCATCTCCTTTGCATTGATCTATTTGCCCTGTAAATTTGCGAAATGAAATAAATCTAAAATAAAGAAGTAATTTCCTCAAGCTTTTCAAGTATTTTGCTCATAAAATCAGACATCAGCTCATTCGTTCAATTGCAAAGAATAACGAACCTGAAATATGAAAATGGAGATTAAGGATGAGCATGGGAATGCTATCAAACTCATTAACAATTTGTGCTCTCATTCTACTTTTTTTAAATGTAGAGGAAAAGATAAACCTCGAGGCAAGCTTTGAAATTTCTCTTGCTTTGACTTGTGGATTTTAAACTCTTCTTTCACCTCCAACAATGATAAATATTCATAGCACATTCCATTCATGTGAGATTGATTTTCTTCGTGGTTTATTAACCCCAAGCATTTTAAACAACGTGCAATCGATCTTAAAAGGATAACTTTGAGTATTCAAAGGTTTTTCATTTTAGCTTCATGGATGAAAAAAGACTGCATAATGGGTTCTCTATCCCCATTTTCATACACAGAAAAAATCAACCATCAAATCCCGAATGCACTACTTCGACAATGCCAATCTCTACAAATTGATTTTTAGAAGCTGCAAGTTGTTCCTCATGGCCTCTGGGTTTATGTAGTGCTTGGATGGAGGGCAAAACCAAGTTTTAATGGTTTCCATAGCTCTAGTTATGTGGAGGTCTGCCATTACAAGAAAATATGAGAACACAACCAACATTGAAGAGGAATGAAGTTGCAAGCAAAAGATGAAGAAATGAGAAGAGAATGGAAGGTCTTGGCATTAAATAAGTGCAAAGCCTCATCTTCCAAGCAACTAGAAGCTCAACGATCATTAAAACTGTTGAATAAATATGCTAAGGCTCAAATTGTTAATGAGGAAGGGCATACGACTGTTAGGTATGCACTTAGCTTCATTAAATCCCAATCAATGAGTATGAGTGCTAAGGAGATACATTTGTTGAGGAAAAATGTTTAATGGACTTCGAGGTGAGTGATTTGCCACATGAAGGTAAATTGTTGACCTCAAGAGAATGATGGCCAAATTGTTGACCTCAAGAGAATGATGGCCAAATTGTTGGCCTTGGAGTCCTGTTGGCCTCTTGGGCCAACAATTTTCCCCTTTCTAGTTTAATTTACCCCAAAATTGGAAATTTGCTATTCTTTTTTGCTTGGGCAAGTTTAATTTCCTCCACCTCAAGATGCAAGGGAAAATTTTTCACCTGGTGGGGTTGTTTCCTCTCATACCTAGCGATTTGCTAGCTTGGGAAGCTAACATTAAGCCTCCCAAGAGCTTTTTTTGTTCAAAACTTGGCAAAAATTCTTTCACAAAGAACTTGGCAAAGTGTTAAATTGATATACGAACTATAAATATTCTTCCTTGCTAATGAAATATCCACTCAGCTAAAAATTTGAGTATCTGTGGTTGTTCCTCAATTTAATAGCTTATCTGACTCTTCGACGGTCACCGGGAGTGATTTGGGCTCTAGTGGCTTCACAAATTTTGTGCTTTGAAGCAGGGCTTGAAACTCAACCACTAGCATATTAAAACCATTACAAAGCTTCACAAGCAACGCCAAGATCACAAACAATCTCATAGCAATGTCAACGAACCATCAAAATTTAAACCTTTAACTCTTTATTTGACATCAGATTGACTAAATGCTTGTTGTTGAGTGTAGTAGACCCTAAGACATTTTTGAAGAGTGGTTCGATGCATTATTTCGAACTCATTTCGAAAGGCGAGGCATTTTATGAAGAAGACGATTCTGAGACTGAGTGCTACTGCTGAGACCGAGTGCGACTGTTGAGACTGTGGGTTCAGGAGATACCGAGTGCTGAGACTGCGAGTGCGATTGTTGAGATTGTGGATCCAGGAGACTATGAGCGAAGGCTGCGAGTGCGACTGCTAGGACTGTGGGTCCAGGAGACTGTGAGTGGAGGTTGTGAGTGCACCCGCGAAGGTGTGTGAGGCGGAGGAGGTGAAGGGCCCCAAAATCTGGTGCACAGTGACCAAGAGGCTGTATAAATAAAATCTACTGCAGAAGGTTTTGTCTAACTCAGTTAAGTCTCAGCAACAACAAACATAACACATTACAACCAAACTGTTTGACAAAAAACCTAAACCAATCAGCAGGCCAGCAACAAAATTTTAGTGAATTGTTTGACAAAAACACTAACAGAGGACAGGGATAGTGGGCTAACAAAGGACAGGGACAGTGGGTCAACAGAGGTCAGGGACAATGGGCAGAGCAACAAGTTTTCAGTGATCAAACCAACAGATATTGAAGGGTTAAGCATAAAACAGAGGGTCAATTTTGGGCTGAGACTTTGATTTCCCTTAATATCATCATGACAATGGGACAAGAAAATTTAGAACCCGTGGAAACAAATGATATAGGGCAAGTGAAAATTGCCTCATCAGCCAAAACTGGGAAGTGGGTTTGGGTTAATGCTAAACAATATCGGGGCATTTTAAAATGGAGACTAGCTCGTCTAAAATGGGAGCAGACAAGGAAAAAAAGGTCTCAAAGGGAAAGTACTTGGGTCCTTCGCAAGAAACAACATTCAAACAAGTCCTTTTTTCAAGCATGTGGCAACAAGCCCAAAGGAAAAGAAAAAGTCATTGATGATTATGCCTTATATAGTCCCACATCCACACCTCTCACTTGGTCATCTGATCTTTATGTGAAAGAACTGTTAAAGGTAAAAGAGAGGTTGGAAGTAGTAGAAGCTAAAGAGCTGGAAAGAGATTGTACAATCCATATAATAACAATTGAAAACCAGGCTTTAGCAGAAAGTAACAAAGTTCTGAAGGAGCAAGTCTCATTGCTACAGGAAGCTCTCCGAATAGGGAAAACAAAATGGCAACGCATGAAAGTGGAAGTGCAAAACATGAAGAAATTTGTAGTGGAGAATACAGAGGTAATGAATGCGAAACCATTCCAGGACAAGGGGAAAGTAGTTGCCCAAATAGACAACAATGAAGAGACATCAAGAGAAGAGAGGAAAGGAGATTCTGCAAAATTCTCCAAAACCTGGGTTCAGGTTATTAGCAATTCTGCTAAGAGGGAAGGAGAAATAAACATTCAGGTTGACAACATGCAAGATAGAGAGAGCAAGGAAAGACAAGATAGAGAAACAAGCATAATTATTAAGGGGGTGAAAGATTATGGGAAAAATGAATGTACTCTTGACCTTGCAAGAGACTTCTTGAAAGACAAGCTCCAATGGAAAGGAAAAATATGTCAAGCATGGAGAGTAGGTAAGCCTAATGGTGAGAGAACCAGGGCCATAAAAGTCATCATTCCCAACTTGCGTGATAAAGATATCATTCTAAGAAGGAAGTAGTTCTTGAGAGGTTCTCGGTTTTTTCTAGAAGAAGACTTAACTGTAAGACAACAAGAGGAAAGGAGGGACGAAATGAAAAAAGTTTGGGAAGCAAGAGATGAGGGAAAAAGAGCATGGATTTATAAAGGTAAAGTTGTGATAGTGCAGTTTGGACCTCCTTCCAAAACAAGGCAGCAAAAAGATAACAAAGAAGAGGTAGCAAAATCTTCAGCAAGAAATGAGGAAGCAAGGTCAGTATGGGCAAGCAGGGACAAAGACTCAACTGCGAGTCTTGCAGGTCAAAACAAATGGCAACCAAGTTGTACCCATGTTTCCTTAAGATTAGTTTGTTGGAACTGCAGGGGTTACCCATGGAGACGAGGACCTGGGTTAGGGCCTATTGCAGAAGATAGAGACATAATTTGCCTCATAGAAACACATGAGCATGAAGGGTGCAAGACACCTTTGTTTGAAGGGTATTGGAAGATAGCAGTGTGGAACAAGGCAGTAGGGAATGGCAAAGGGCATGGGGGTATCATGGTATTAGTAAGAGAAAAAGAAGGTCATTTCATTCATCTAGAAAAAGAAGACCCAAATAAGTAATTTGTCTGGCTTAAAATATAAGAAAATGGAAATCACATCAGAATTGCAGCATGCTATTTTGTGCCGCAAGTTTCAAAAATCTACAAAAGTAGAGGGCTTGACCACAAAGATCCCTTTGCAGCCCTAAAAACAGATATTGCAATATATTCTCAGTTAGGTGAAGTCCTTATAGTGGGGGATTTCAATGCTAGAACTGCAGGTGAACAAGCTAGCATTCTTTGTTGCAAAGAAGACGGTGACCCTATCTGGCTTGTAGAAGAGAGTAATCATCAGTGGGAATGAATTTCAGAGGATAAAGGTTGCAATCTCTTTGGAGAACAATTGCTTACACTATGTGGGGCTTTCGATTTAGTCATTTGTAATGGTTTGACTAGATGGGAAAAGTCCGGTAATTTCACTTGCAATACTTACAATGGAGCAAGTGTAGTAGATTATGCAATTTG
>ML797923.1:154078-170655 GCA_009831015.1 Picea engelmannii | reverse complement strand
ACAACAATTGATAAAGGAGTTCACCCCTCTCTTGGGCTACATCTCCTGGTCCAGCTTCCAATGGATCATTATTATTAATTGCTCAAAAGTGCTCAAAAACATGCCTTACAATGCTCAAACTGACCAACCGACTGCTCCAATGGATTCAGAGCGTCCAAAAACCCCTAGCTGGGCTTTTTCGGCACCTCAATTGGTCGAAAAACGAAGAAGTTAGGCCTCCTGGAAGTCCCCCTTCAAGCTTGTTGTCTCTGCATCTACAAATTGCACCCTTGTCAAATGAACCTAGCACACACGCAATATATAGCGTAAAAACCCAGCACCGGGCGCAACCACGCCAACGGTGTAAACTGTAGGATGGTTATGGGCATGCCATCCCCTAACCGCCTAGCACCTGGGCACATGGGTCATATGACCATGCGTATTAGGTAGAAAGGGCCAAACGGTTGAAACCGTGCCAACCGTACTAACTCCCTGCGCTCTGGTCGTGGGCATATGGCATATTACAAAGAACCATGGGCTTGGTTTAAACCCCGCGTGCACCAACTGTCGGGCTATACAAAATATGGTATGGTCATATATACAATCAAATGACCGCGGGCCGGGGCTAAGCCTCGGCTCGACCCCCCGCCAACGGTTACAAACTTTGAATTCAAATACAATAGAACTCATATATATTACAAGGCACAACGTGTAACCCATTGGTCAGTCGGAGTTTGTGAAAGCTATATGCAGTGGGGAGGTCCGAGGGTCGAACCCCACGGGCTCCAATACATTTTAATAAACAAAACAAGCAACCAATACCGGGGTGCCACGTGGCAGCCCATGATTGGGCCACGTGGCACCCAATCACTTGTCCCAAATAGTGCCACGTGTCGACTTCCCATTTGACCAACTATCAACCAACAGATGATTTCCACGTCACCACATGCCATGCCATCGTACGGTCGTACGACCCTGCCACATCAGCTTGTACGAACTGTACAGACAACATCATTTTTTTTGCCTATTTGACTTTATGAACAGATTGCAATATCTCTCGCTCCCGACATCCGTTTGAGACAAAACGAGTTGCGTTGGGTTCGCAACAACGAGGTCTACACTCTCGTCCGTTTTGAAGCGATTCCGAGCACTTTGAATTTTTGAGAAAAATTTGATCCCCTGATCAGCCAGCAGCACAACCGAGATACAATGGAAACAAATTGAAAAAATTCAAAAGCGTTTGATTACAAACAAATTCAAAATTAAAAGTGCAGTTCCTTATGCTATCCTGTTAAGTGAAACATGGGCTGCTCCTATTGAAGCAATTGCTATGGTGCGAGTCATAAGGTATTTGAAAACAATTGAGCAAATGGAAGAGGGTAGATGGCCTAAGGTTGTGTTTAGTGACAGATTGTGCAAAAGAAGTAAGACTTGGATGCGGAAAAATAACAAATGGTTTAGTAAATGGGGCATTTGCTTGAGCATGTGTCCTACAAATAGTAAGGAGATAAAAACTTTTGTTATGGATAAGTTCCACAAACATACTTGGGAGAAAGAGCTAGGGAGAAAGAAGAAGTACTACATTGAAGAGTTTAACCCCACTTATAACCATCAGCAAAAGGCATACATAGGGGCCAATATTTCTCGGAGATCTAAAATTCTTATTGCTCAATTAAGGACTAATTCTCATCAACTCCATTGTGAAACAAGGCGCTGGAAAAGGTCAAAAGAAAGGTGGGAGGAAAGAGTATGTATTTTGTGCTCTTCCGGAAAAGTGGAAACAGAAAAACATTTCATTTTGGAATGTGAGGCCTTAAAAGACAGCAGGGAAAATTATGCAGGTATTCTGGCAGCTAGTTCTTGGGATAATCTATCTAGTGAAGAGTTTGTCGAGAAGCTGGGAGCGGTTATTGTAAAACTTCACAAGAAAAAGGCCGAATACAAAAGCTAGATGCAAAAGCAATCTGTCCCATAGGCTATTTTTAGCCTCGTGGACGTTAAAAAATACTTTCTTTCTTTCTTTATGGTTAGCTTTGATAAACCAAGAAGTGAAAACACCTTCAGTTGTGGGAAAATTTTAACCAACATTTTCATAGTTACAAACCTTATAATTGAATTCCATAAATGGATTTGAGTTTGCATGCTCCAAAAAAATTCAGGTAGATTCTTTTGGCATTTCAAAATTTAGCTTGCCAGATCACCGAGATGTGTGCAAAGTGCCTTGGAGGCTAAAGTGTGGATTTTGTGCAAATAGTCATTTCACTAGAATCAAGGGTTTTTCATTTGTCTTTCATCCCTGTCATGTGGACTTTGATTCATATGATTGATGTCATTTTGATCTTGCTCTGTGAATTGAGTTTTAATTCATGAAGGAGGCCCAGATGCATCTATGTGAGAAACAGGTTAAAATTATTGATTTTCCCTGAAACTCATTTGCATTAGATTAAATTTGGGGTCTAAAATAGGTCTCCTAAGGAAAATATTAATATAGTAAAAGCAAATGTCATGTTACACTAAGTTAGAGGTGTTATCTAGTGAAGGCTAATCTACATTGTCTTATTAATCATAGTTGCTAAGTAAGTTAGGTTAGTATAGAGTCATGAGATTAGGGTTAAAAATAATAATGAAAGGTTTATATTTTCATGCACACACAACAATGATGCAATACACATATGACATATTAATTTGTTATTATATGTATAAAACTTAGCTATATAATAATATTATATTCATGGTTATATTATAATAATTGTTATATTTTGTTATTATTATATTATATATTATTATATTTGTTGTTATATATATAGTCTTTAAAGTAGATAATTTAAGGTGTCTTCATTATGATTTTAATTAATGTAAGATTTACTCAAAGTAGTGATAATATAAAATACTCCACATTTAGTATTTCAAGAATATTTATCATATCTTGAGATGATATTTCCAAGATTTTAACCAAGATGAGGTTTATATGTAGTTAAATATTGCCAAATAAAAATATGACACACAATAGTATTTGACTTCTATAGATCCAAATCAACTATTATCGTTGACCAAATTTCTTGAAACTCTATTGGTTTTTGAATTCCAACTCGTCAACATGGATTTTTCTTATGATGCCCATTTTAGACCCCAAATTTATTCTAATGAAAGGCTTCTCGTGACTGATAATTCATATGACATGCTTGGATGAATGCATATGCCACACTTCCTCATAAGACAACCTATTACCCCCTCCAAAACAAAACAAAACCATGCATAAGACAACCTATTACCCCCTTACTTCTAGGGGTAAATAGAGGATAATTTTTTCTCCATGAACTACATTTCAGACAATATATTTGATGATGTCATTATGGATTATCCACAGATAGTTTCCCACAAATGCCTTTCATTACATGCTCATCTCATCTTACTCATATTACCTGGTGCATTAACACACTCAGGTACATCATTCTGGCACTTCATATTGAGTGATAATGGTAATACTTGAGGCATGAAAAGGGTGATCATGGCTTGAATTGGATAATAAATCATGATGCTTTGAATTTATACTTTTTTCCTTGTCTTACCTTGGTGGTCGTCATCATCTTATAGTTAAGTGTTGTCACTCTTGGGAAATTTTTTACTACTATGGTGCCTTAATGTAGAAATTTAAATGACAAAATCAGCAAGACTATATTTTGTCATACACTTAACAACCTAGAGATAATTGTCTTTTATGAACTCTAAAATGTCTAAACCCACATTCATAAATTACCATAAGCATAAATACACATTGCTAAGCAATTTTGCAGCGGAATAAACACAATGAACAACAACCATTCAACTTAGAAATACTCAAAAATTTAGGCAATGCCAGGGAAAACCCCAATGTGGGGAAACCCAATGAGAGAGAGATTTATATAGCTTCATAAAAGTACATATCATCAATAATAATACAATTTCTAGCAAGACAAATCCACCTACAACACAAAAACTTCCCCCACAAAATTCTACCTTGGAAAATGTGCCAAATCTGTATTGTTGTATGACCTGTCCAAAAATCAACACCTTGGAAAATTCATGATTGGTCGGAAAAGCCACAGTTTGGTCAATAGAGTGTCGACGTTTCAGATCCAAATCAGGATCCATCTTCAGGACAATGAGAAAAAGTAATGGGGATCTAGGACATGCAGTTTATAGAAAAAAGACCCACACTAAGAACTATCTCCACGCAAACTACCATCACCATCCCAACCAAAAACTAGGCATCCTAAAAACTTTAGCCACTAGAGCCATAAGAATCTCCGATGAAGCAAACCTAGAAAAAGAAATAGACCACATTACCAAGACTTTTAAGAACATAGGTTATAAACACAAAGACATTAAGAATATAATAAACAGAGCCCTAGAAAAAACACGCAATAAACCCACTATCCCCAAAGAACAGAACCCTAATAGAGACGCTTGCCTCCCTTACATCCAAGGATTGAATGATAAGATTGCCAGAGTCCTCAACAAAAAAGAAATTAAGACCTCCTTCAAACCACTTGTAACCATCAAACAAAATATGAGATCTGTAAAAGACAAAATAGACCCCCGCAAAGGTAAAGGAATCTACAAAATAGAGTGCTCATGTGGAAAATGCTACATCGGTGAAACTGGTCGCTCCTTCCAAATTAGGATAAAAGAACATGGAGCTGACATTAAGAACGAACGCATCCGCACCTCCGCCCTAGCTGAACACTCCCTTAAAACAAGACACCATATCTGCTTAGAAGACACCAAAATCCTCACCAAAGAAAATCACTTCTTCAAACGTCGTGTTAGAGAAGCCATTGAAATCCGTAAACACCCTAGCAACCTGAACATAGATAATGGGTTAGAATTAAGTGAAAATTGGCTCCCTCTAATTCGCAATTAATTCTTAAGAACTAATTAATAAATATAACAAACAATTAATAAACTTTGAAATTATTAATAAACTAATAAACTTTGGGATTATTAATAAACTAATTAATAAGCATCAATAAACCTAGATAAACATAAACTTTGAAACTATACATTAATAAACATTAATAAACCTTGGCAATTATTAATGAACTAATTAATAAATATAACAAACATTAATAAACTTTGAAACCCTAATTCAATATAACAAACATTAATAGACTTTGAAACCCTAATTCAATATAAACTAATTATTAAACATCAATAAACTTGGATAAACTAATTAATAAACATCAATAAACTTTGATAAACATAAACTTTGAAACTATACATTAATAAACATTAACAAACTTTGAATTTATTAATGAACTAATTAAATATAACAAACATTAATAAACTTCGAAACCCTAATTCAATATAACAAACATTAATAAACTTTGAAATTATTACATTATTATTAATTCAAAGTTTATTAATGTTTGAATTAATAATAATTTAATAATTTCAAAACAATCAAACAAAACCCTAATTAAATAATAAAGAAAATGATTTTTTACCAAATAACATAAACCCTAATTAAATTAAAAAGAATTTTTACCAAAACAACCTAGCCGACACTTAGTTTTCACGCCAATTTCCAGTATTAAAAACAAATCTTCTCATTATCTAAACCCAGGCTCATTGTCCTGAAGATGGATCCTGATTTGGATCCGAAACGTCGACACTCTATTGACCAAACTGTGGCTTTTCCGACCAATCATGAAAACTCCAACCACAGAAATATTTTTAATCACCTTGGAAAATGTGTCGACAATCTATTGTACAACCCTGTTGTAGCAAGAAAAACCCTCCAAAATAGCCTTGAAAACCGTGCCAAACTTGCCTCGATTTTTATGCCCTCTTTCCCTTGTTGTATGGATCCATACAGTATGACCTCCAACAACAACAATAACTATCAACACTCACACATAAATATTCCCTTTGGATTTGTGCCCAATCTCTCTTGAGAAATGTGCCCTACTTGCTGCCCTAACTTTCCTCTCTCAAGCTATCTCAGAAATCTCTCTCAATCTCCTTCTCATTGTGTCTTGCACACTACCCAATGCATTCTCTTATAATCTAAAAGTGACCCTTCACCTTCTCCAACCCTAGATCTAATGGCCAAGATCTAATCTTGCCTTTACAAGATCAAGGGACATGATTCATTCCCTCCAAAATAAATCACTTAAAATATTAAAGTACATTTTCACTTTATAACATAAGTGCACTTTATGAGATAAAGTCACTTTAATATTAGAAGGTACACTTTATTAAAAGGGTCACTTATTTAAAAGAACCACTTTATCACAACTTTATAAAAAACCATTACAAAGTCAAGTGTCTAGTAGTGTAGGTACAAGGTTACTTTCGCATACAAGACACACATGCAGAGTACCTCTCGAGCTAAAAAAAATAACACTTAATAGGGGTAACATGTACACATCCCTTATCATGAATAACACATTCCATCTAAGATTTATCCATTTCTCTTTATTTTATGTTGATTGTTACATGTATGCCAAAAAGGTTTATGCTTCATAATCCCATGGGAAGAAGGGGCTTGAATGCTCGAGGTTGATGCAACTTTATAAAAAAATGATATAGAAAGAGACAAATCCCTAATTAAAAATGTGGGGCAAAGAAACAAACAAGAAAAACAAAGTATTAAAAACCAAGAAAGAAAGAAGCAGGAGCTCTACCCCCTCGCTAAGAGGCCATCACCCCAAGTCCTATGCAATGAATGCATATCTTACAAAAGGTCTTAGCAAATCAAATGTCAAAATCCAAGAAGGGTTAAAGCTATAAACGAAAAGGAAAACAAGGGTTTGTAAAGACATGGTGCCAAGGAAAGGGTACCTCATTGCATAAGTGCTCCTTCTACAAAGGCATTGATGAGGATGACTATTATACATGGCCTTCATGTCAATGACATCCACCCCATGAAGTAAACCCCAATTCATACTGCATACCATTCCCACATACTCCTTAATGGGTTCCTTGGGACATACTTCTTTTCCTGGGTGTTGACACACCTAATAGGGGGTAATAATGATCCTCCCATGCCTAGACTTGGAAAGTTGTATAACTTTGTAAGATAGTGTGAAGTTTGAAGAGTATACGCTATGAGATCAATCTAATGGATTTTGTATTGACATGAATCACTTTATATGTTGTGTTTGGATTGTGTACCTTGCCTTTTGTCCTTATGATGCATTGGACCACATGATCCCTTAGACGATGTATCACACGTAGGCACATGCTTGGTTGATGCTTGGATCCTTTGGAGGATATTGAGGGGCTACTAACACAATTTTATGGAGGCCATCCCCACCACTTGAGAGAGGTCATTTTTGACTCCTAGGAGGATGTTGAGCCTTTTGATGACAAGGCTCCATTAACAACACACCCTAGCACACATGAGGTATGACCTTGAGCTCCCTAATGATGGCACGTTGCACGTTGATGATGACTTGATGGGATGTTCCACATTTTCTTGAGCATGTTGGACCCTTGCCTGAGCACATTTCACTTGGAGAGATGATGTGGCACATTTCCATTAGTGATAGTACCCTTTGATGATGGGATGTTTCACTTGGATGATGGGACATTGCACCTTTTAATGATGAGGCGATGTGACATTTTGGGCTTCTTAATGATGATATGACACCTTTTGATGAGACGCCACACCTTTTGGACGATGAGGCACCCCTTGGAGATGAAATGTTGCACCTTTTCATGGAATTTTTTTACTTTTGAGCCTTTTTCACCACTTTTGAGTGAGTTGTCCCCTTTTTTAGGCCACACGTGTTAGTTCTAGATAACTTTCGTGTGGGATGATTTGTTGTTTGAGCTATTTTACTTCATCTCAGAGGCATAATTGGGAGTCTTAGAGACCTATCCACTCATGTATCATGGATTTTTTTATGTATTGTTGGCTTATCTCTAGGGTTTATGAGAGATAAATTCTATGTTTTATGTTTTTACGGCTTCTATTGTGTGAGAAGGGTGTTAGATATCTCATATAAATAAGAGAATCACTTCTCACTTTGGATCATTGTGACTTGTGGATGTTTATCACTAGTCTACTTCTACTTGTTCTTTCTTAATGAAGAATGTTATGGATGGTTAGTTAGAGCAGATTTTTTGGAGGAATGCTTATGGATTCTTTATTACTACTTGGATGATCATTGGACACTAGGGTTTTGATGGATGAAATTTTTATTGAGTAAGTGGTCTCTTTTTATCTTGTGGTTATGTTTATGAATTCTTTTATGTGTAATGTTTACTCTCTAGTGTTGGCTTAGCATTATTTTGGATTATTGTTGAACAAACCCTTCTTGTTAAAAACCTTGGAAGGTGACTACTGGAGAACCTTCCCTTGATTTATCCCTTATCATTTTAGGAGGATATCCTAGGGTTAGTAGTGGAAAACCACTAGGTATCACCTTAAAAAAGATGCACATTTCTCTCCAAAGGGATCCTTAATTGACCCTGTATGCCCAAAAAAAATGGTACGGAACTAGTCTTTTTCTCCCAATAGTCAATCATTAATGTTGAAAATTACTTTCTTTTACTATTTTAGGGTTAAATTTGTTAAATTTAGAGTTGTTATTAAGTTCTTTTCAATTTACTAGAGCATAACAACATAAGCAAGATCAGTGAAAGAAACACAATCACAAGGTACACAAAACTTTATCCTAGGAAATCCTCATGGGGGAGAAAACCCAACAAAAAATTCCTCAATAATAGATTGCCAATACAATGCCAAGATAAAAGACCAAACCACCAAGAATAACCTAGGATTGAGCATGCACCTCTCTCTTCTTCTTCTTACAACTGCAACTACCTTCAAAACTTGCGCACTAGATGAGTGAGTGAGTGAGTGAGTGAATGAGTTTCCATCCTCACTTATTTATACTAGATAAGGAGTGTAAGGGTTATTATGTCTCTTCACCAAGCAGGGCCGACTTCTTCCAATAGTGGTTAAAACCACTTTAATAAACCCTAGGGGTCAACTTCTTAATTACCACCATATGAATATGGTTTGACCAATCCACAAGAGGGGATTTGGTCTTATACAAGACCCGACATGATCAATCCACAAAAGGGGATTTGATATATATAATAATAACTCAATTATATTTAGAATATTCTTTGCAGTTACAATATTTCAACACTCCCCCTTAACAAGAAGGGTATTATACTGACATAACCCAATACAACATCATCAGGAGAGAGAGAGGGAAGCAACATCATCAACATCTAGAACATTGAATGGCATATCTACAAATCATCGAAAGTTTTTTCTCATCATCAATAACATCATCGTTCACAGCATGGAGTTGGAATAACATCATCATCATCATTCACAGCATGGATCTGGAATAGCAGCATCATCATCATTCATAGCATGGAGCTGGAATAGCATCATCGTCGTCATCGTCAACATGAAGCTAAAACATCAACATCAATAGCATGAAGCTAGAACAACAATCTCACCAACACGAGGTTGGTACATCATCATCAACAGAACAAGGCTGATACAACATCATCAACAACATGCGACTAAATCAATCAACATCATTAGCACAAGGCTGAAACAACAACATCATCAACACGAGGCTGAGACAACAACATCATCAACATGAGGTTGAGACAACATCATCAACACAAGGCCTAGATAACAACATCATCAGCACGAGGCTGAGACAACAACATCATCAATACGAGGTTGAGATAACAACATCATCAACATGAGGTTGAGATAACAATATCATCAACACGAGGCTGAGACAACAACATAATCAACATATGACATCAGGATGAGGCAGGTGCAACAACAACATTTTGTGGTACTCTGACAGGTCGTCCTTACAGACCTTCAAGATCTACCCAGGAATCATAAGACTCCCTAGGATATAAAATCCTAACGGAGCTACCACGTGGTACTCTAACAGACCATCCTTATCGGACCTTTGAGATCTGCCCAGGAATCAAAATATTCCCTAGGATATAAAATCCTAACAGAGCTACCACTACTGACCACAGTTGGAATATAAATTCACAGGTACTTTGACATACCGTCCTTACCAAACCTTTGGGATATTTTTAGGGATGATTAGTCCCCTAGGATATAAAATCCTAAATGAGCTACCCGTTACTGGTCAGGATACCATAATATCATCAACATCACTCCCCCTTTCGAGGGAGGTCCTTTCATATTATACCAAGCATGTCTCGAAAGTATTCAAACTTTACACGAGACAAAGGCTTGGTCAACACATCTGCAAACTGCTCATTTGTGCCAACATATTGGATATTTATAGCTCCTTTCTGCACCATATCATGAATGTAGTGATACTGAATTTCTATGTGCTTCGACTTATCATGGAACACTGGGTTCTTTGTCATCTTTATGCAACTCTGATTATCACATAGAATCACAGTGGCTTCCATCTCTCGATCGAATATACTCGACAACAACTTCTGAAGCCATATGACTTCAAAACTAGCAAAACATGTTGCAATGTATTCCGCTTCTATCGTGTTGAGATAAATATTGGATTGCTTCTTGCTCTGCCATGAAGTCATGGCTGACGGTAGACTGAAACAACATCCTGAAGTGATCTTTCTATCAGAAGCACTTCTAGCCCAATCTGAATCAGTATAAACATACAGTCTGAAGTCATGATCTCTAGTATAACATAGACCATAATCTAACATACCCATAAGGTATCTTATCACATTTTTTCTAGCTACAAGGTGAACACGTCTGGGCTCTACCAGATATTGACTCAAGGTGTTCACAACAAAGCATATATTTGGCATGGTATTCATCAGATACATCAATGAACCAATAGTCTGTCTATATAGCGTAGCATCAACCAATTGTGACAAAGTATCAACCTGGAGCTTCAACTTTGTTTCCATGCGTCTGTACATGTATTTACATTCCAACATGTCAATTTTTTTCAGTATTTCAACTGCATACTTCCCTTGGTTTAAGGAAGATCTTCTCTAGGCTCTACTAAACTTCAAGACCTAATAAATAATGCATCAGGCCTAGGTATTTCATCTCAAACTCTGCAATGAGCTTATTCTTACAATGTGTGATGAGATTTTATTCTCGCGTCAAGAATAAATCATCTATATACAGTAGAAATATCATTAGATCATCATTCATAAACTTGAAGTAAAGGTTAGAATCAACGTTACTCTTGGTAAATCCCAAGCTCGTCAAGAAACTATCAATTCTGCCATACCAAGCTCTAGGAGCTTGCTTTAACCCGTACATAGATTTTTTCAACCTGCAGACATGAGTCTTTCTATATTCAACTTCAAACTAAATTTTCACATCACATTGTACCAACCTGGTACACTTGCTCAACTACAACTTAATCTGCACAATCGTGCACTAGCTTTGCAAAGCATTATATGTCTTAATGTATGAGAGTATGTCCTCTACTCTTTCTGTAACTTTTCCTTCTGGAACCAAGAATCTGCACCTATAGCTATTATTGCTGACGTTGAGCATGACTGCTTCATTCTCATTGTAAATGATGCATTATGAGAATAGCTCTATTCTATCACATAAACAACTTCATATGAAATTGAGAGTGGCTCAATAACTGATATTGAAAGTATCTCTTCATCTTTCATGGAGGTAACTCTATTTGTTATTGTTGTCATGTCTCCATGACCCAACTAATGTACTACACCAACTGGCATTGGAGATAACTCAATCTCAAATATAGGGATTGATCCCCTTGAATCTCATACTATATCATAATCATGGTTGTTCTGGTTGTATTCACGAACACCAAAACTATTTATTCGATTACTGGAGTAAGTGTCTCATCATAGTCTTCTCCCTCTTGCTGGGAGAATCCTCTGGACACAATTCAGTCTTTGTACATCTTTATATTGTTATCTGCAACATGCTTGATCTGTTAGATCAATATTGGAAGTCAACACTGACTTCCCTTCTAGTCTCATGGAAAAGTTCATATCCCAGTCCTTTTGACTAGCTTCCTTCTATGTCACTAAAACAAAGTAATCGTCCCAGGACATTTCATCTCTCCTAGAGGTTTTTGAAACTACAATCTAGTATTCTCAACTCTTGGAATATGTTTGCGAGTCCTGGAAGGTGTCTCCTTTTCCCATCAGATCCTCTCTGAGATTAGACTTACTCTATTCTTGATTTCTTCCGAGTCTAAAAAGACTTCATAGTTTCTACAAGATATACTTGGTGTAGAATACCAAGTCTTAATATGAAAAACTAAGTCAAACTTCAAACAAATTCTGCTTCCTGTCAAGGTGGCGTCATTATCCATTGATCAATTCTACTTAATGTTCGGTCATCTTTGGATCCTTCTGCTCATTACAATTAATCTCCACATGATATACTTTGTATCTCAAAAATAGCTTATTCTTCATCTTCTTTGGTACATGAATGTATACAACCATGTACATAATCTACTTCATGTCTCGTCTAATATTTTTCCTCCTACAACCGTCACTATAGCTTCCTTAGGGAATCTGTGACCTTCCTGGAACAAGAACAACAACAAAAAGAATAATAATCTCTATAATAATAATAAATAAATAGCGAGAACAATATTCACAATAGCTCCTTTAGAGATATCACTTGTGACCTGCCTAAAACAAGGGTTTAAAAGTAAAAAACACAATAATGAGAGAAACACTCTTCTAGTGTTGTGATCAATCATTCCTCCATGGTAACCTGGAGGCAAAACAAGAAGTTTCTCCTAGAGGATATGTTAGTTATATCTGGTAAATGATTACAATAAGCATTTATCTCAATATGCTCACATGCTACCAAGTGTAATAATTTTCAAATACTTTTATCTCAACTATAGTGTTTACTTGTAATGAGGTAGTTATCAAAATTGTCATGTGAAAATTTGAATCTTATCAACTTAATCAATCAAACCTGGAACCTGGAGTCTTGTCCTCAAGAATGAGTGTGATGATTTTCTTCCAAGTATGCTTCACTCAAGATGACAAGTGCTTTCTTCAACATGTCCTTTGTACTAAGACAACATGCTATGATAGAAATCTAAGTTAGAGAATAAACTCTAATCTCAATCTAATAGCTTGACTTTAATTTTGACCAAGCGTTAGTATGATGGAAAAAAATTTAACATACAACCTAGATGTTCAAAATAATGTCATAACAAATGGATGTATATCAATATAATCAAACCCGGGGTGCATTATTCTTCTGAATGTATTGGATCCGAGATCCCTCTGGATCTATGATTTCTGTTTAGACAAAAGATCCTTTCTCTTGCAAATACCATTTAGAATAATGATACAGTTTGAACATACATAAGTACATACCTCAAATAGTATTGGTAGGTAGTGGCACCATCCGACAACAACAACAAATAATAAACCTTTAAAAATTCAAAGGTGTTGCAACTGATACTACAACTTATACTTATATTGCAACTGCAATTTCAACTGCAATCGATACTTCAACTGCAATTGCAACTTAGGGTTTTATGAGGAAACCCCAATTTTTCAAACTTCAATTTTTGGAATTCTAATCGAGGGACTAGATGCGCTGGGTTGAGGTGAGTAGGCTGGAGCTACATGTTTTAAAAATTTCAAGTTTTACCCCTTGAAACTTGACCTGCACAAATCTGGACCAGTACTTCTGGTACTGGTTCTGGTTTCTCGGTTTCCTGGTACCAGTGAAAACTAGGGTTTGAATTTTTGGAGGCTTTGGCCATTAAAAATGTGTGCTCAAGCTGCCAAAGGATTCCCTAGGGTAGGGCACACTTCCCTATATGGTTTTTAGTCAAAAATTCCTTTCCAATAAAAATCCCTAATATTCTTGTATGACAACAGTGACGTTTTTGGTTACCCAATGAAAGGTGCTCTATCCAGTTCAGCTCTGATACTATGTTAAATTTAAAGTTTTTATTAAGTTCTATTCAATTTACTAGAGCATAACAACATAAGCATGATCACTAAAAGAAACACAATCACAACATACACAACATTTTATCCTGAAAAATCTTCATGGGGGAGAAAACCCATCAAAAACTTCCTCAATAATAGATTGCCAAGACAATGCCAAGACAAAAGACCAAACCACCAAGAATAACCTAGGACTGAGCATGTGCCTCTCTCTCCTTCTTGCAACTACAACTAACTTCAAAACTTGCGCACTAGATGAGTGACTGAGTGAGTGAGTGAATGAGGCACCATCTTCAGTTATTTATACTAGTTGAGGAGCACTAGGGTTATGTCTCTTCACCAAGCAGAGCCGACTTCTTCCAATAGTGGTTAAAACCACTTTAATAAACCCTAGGTGCCAACTTCTTAATTACCACCATATGAATATGGTTTGACCAATCCATAAGAGGGAATTTGGTCTTATACAAGACCCGACATGATCAATCCACAAAAGGGGATTTGATCTATATAATAATAACTCAATTGTATTTAGAATATTCTTTGCAGTTACAATATTTCAACAAAATTTAGGTTTTTATTGCAACAAATTCTCATTTACAACCATAAAGACTAAGACATTTTGGGTATTTAGGCATACTATTGACCTAAATTACGTTGTTGAAACCCTAGTTTATATTTATGAAGTATTATAACATTTATCTGGGGCAAAACGTCTAGGTTTTTAAGGTTGTTTACTACTCTTTAATTTTATGAATTGGTTTGTAATTAAAACTCTAATTAGCTCAATGTTTAGCCCTCTTATTTACTAAATTATTGCATGTTAAAGGGCTATTTATTTACTGTTGTAATTTTATTTGTGTTTTAATAATTTTACAATAATCCTAGACTTTTTCTTCATTTCTAGTTTTTGGGGATCATTTGGAGCTTATACTTGACTAGGAAAACATATCAAATTGACCTAGAACCTTTTTACTTAAAATTTGGAAATTGTCTTGTCATACCACCTCACTAACACTTTGTGTATCATTTTCATTGGTGGTAGTTTGAGTAGTCACCCCAAGGGGCCCAAGGGTTGGTTGTGTCTTGCCTAGGGATTCTTGGAGACTACTGTCGAAGCCTCCCTTGTGTTGGATACTATTCCTTCACTAAAAAGAGGGAATTTTTTTCCTAGGTGACAGTGGTCACATTTTCCATGTTCCACTAGTCTTAGTGCCTTGTGAAAGATTTTCACTTGGTGCTAGATTGTGTGGTAACATTTTGGCATCATTTTTCAAGGAGAATTAAGTCATTCTCCTTGGAAAATATGAAGTCTATACTTCATAATTATTTGGATGAGTATACATCAAATCCTTGTCTAGTGTGCTCATTTGGTGACTCCACATCAATATAACCTAGACGTTGGGACTTCAAACCAAAGAACCTTTCAAATATATGCTAATCCTCCTAGGGTCTATAAGAGGAGAAGAGTTCCTCCAACATATCCTACAATAAGAACTCTATTTTCTAATCCTCCTCTAGTAAATCCAATGGATTTGCAACCATGGGTTACCAATTCCTACACGACATAAGACATGCTTGAAATTCAAGGTTTCCCCCATAACATGCCTGATAAATTTGAGAAATGGTTACCAAGGTTTTCTGGAAATAATTCCATTACTGCTCAAGATCACTTGTTTTCCTTCTATACTATTCTTAATACTCATCATGTCCCTAGTGAAGCTGAGGATATAGCTATGAAACTCTTCTCTATATCTTTAGAAGGAGAGGCAATATCATGGTATAATAGTCTTCCTAAGAAAAGTATTAACTCTTTGCAAACCTTTCATGATGCTTTTATGAAAAGATGGCCCATAATAAAAGATGATAGACTTTTGTTAAGCCACTTCCATTAGATCAAGAATAAAGATGATGAAACCATGAAATATTTTGAGAAAAGATTTGATAATCTTGTAAAGAAAGTTTCCAATGACCTTAAACCAAGGGATGGTGCAATTCTTTTGCAATATACCAATGCATTTGATGGGTAATTTGGTTTCATTCTTAGAGGTAAATTCCCTAAGAATTGTGAAAAGGATAAAGAGTGGGATACCAAGATTGAAGAGAACGTATTAGCATCCAAAGTAGAACCTTTTCATGCAACAAGAGCTAAGGATGAAAATAAACCTCGGGCTATGAACAATGTTGAGCCTATTCTCCATGTAGTGATGAACCTTGCACAAAAAATGGATCAAATGAATATTGATTTTTTAAACTCACAAGCTAACATTATGGATAGGTAAATCATTTTGGAAAGAGAAAGGAATCAAAATCAGAATCCTCCTCCTAGAACTCTATTCAACAATAATCGAAAACCTAAAGGAAACCAAGGATGGAATAGGAATAGACCTCCCCATGAGCCAAGAGTTCCCAATACTCTTGCACCTTTTGATATGGTCAATAAAGAAGATATCCCTTTGTGCTTGACTTGAAATGAGTGTCATAAATAATGGGAATTCCCTAGAAACCAAGTTCATGAAGGAAGTGAAGGTCCTAATAATTGTGAACGTATGAACCTTCTTAAATCTATGGATCCTATCTATGCTTTCCATGGAGAAACCTACATTGTTACAAGTGAGAAATTAGATAAAATAAAGTAAAAGAGTAAGGATGTTTCTAGGATAGAGAGGTTATATATGTTGAAT
>ML797923.1:135259-153616 GCA_009831015.1 Picea engelmannii | reverse complement strand
CTTTTTCATCTCTCTTGATTGGCATTGAGTTGTTGGTTGTATTTATGAGCTCATTTGGTAAAACGTTGTGCTCTTTGCTTCTCAAATTGACCTATTGATGAGCTTGACGTCACCCTTGCTGCAGAAATAATATAGGAGACGCAACAACATTATATGTATGAGCTAAATTGGAATATTCATTGCATTGATGATATGATACAAGGTCTATTATTGAACATTGAATGCTTATTACATCGCATGATTTGTTGAGGAAGTGACACAAGTTATTTATCTTTGTTCAGCAATCATTGACTTCATCAACAATTGCATTTGATCATTGGTCATATATTCATTTGAAGATAGTCATTTATTTGTGAACACTAACCCACTGCATGCATATATTCTAGTTGTATTTGTTTTGTCTCGCAAACAGGTGCATCATCAGTGGTCTTATCTCTTTGACTATCTCTTCTTGGGCAACAATCTGTGAAAGGGGTTTCCTTGACTTAGCCTTTACCCTTTAGCCTTTCTTTAACCCAGATTGCCTTAGGGACGTCTCCCTTGGACTTGCCCCCCTAAATAGAAAGAGCTCCCCATCGAGGTGACAGTGGGTGGGGAAGCTCCTGTTACGCCGGTTTCAAGCCCTGACTCAAGCTCTTGGACCTTTCCTACAAACCGTGCGATAACAAGACTCCAGGGCTTCTACTAATGTGATGTCTTTAAAAGTCGTGAATGAATTATGGCTGAAGACAACAAGGCCATACACGAATGTATGTGGCATTGGTTCAAAAGTAATCAAGGTATGTGGCTTTATTAAAGATCTAGGTTTTACCTAGCTTATTATCATGATACTTCCATCTTGATGGATGTTGTAGTCATAGATGTACCTGATGTTTGGGGAATGTTTTTTTCTAGAAAGTGGGTTGCAACATTGGGTGGTAGTCTCCAAATGGAATTATCTTACACAACCATCCCAAACAAATATGGAACTTTTTTCACTCTATATAGGGAACCTATAGTTAAAAAGAAACTAGAAGATAGACTACAAACCAAGGTTTTTAAAGGTATATTAACTTGAAATTAACACCACTTTTGATTGAAAGATTTGTTTTTAGTGATTCAAAAATTGTGATAAAGAGAAAAAATAGGAGTATTATTATTTTCTCACATGGAAAAGGGATCTACAAAAAATTCTACACATGTTAAACCTCCATATAATTGACACATGACTCCTGAATAATGTGAAGACTTAGGGTACCAAGTATCCCAATTGAGGAACCAATTTTAATGACATGGGCGATGAAAGTGTTGAAAAGGTTGATTTTTCACGTTTTCAAGAAACAATTAAAATGTAAATTGAAGATAAAATGGATCAAAATATGGAATGATTGAAAAAATCCATGGAAGCCATGCTCTTACTTACCTTAGATTAGAGGTTCCCTAAAAGTGATATTCTGACCCAAGGAAATCATGAAAATAAGGAGAAAAAAATTGTTCAATCCCAGTCACATATGGGAAATATTTTAACACATTCAGAGAACACACAGATTGATTCCCAGAATCATGATCATTCATCACTCCAAGATCCACATCATTGGGATTTCAACTCATAAAAAAGGAACTACTTAATTCCCAATATCGATATGAGGAAGTTCGATGGTAAATATATTATAACATGGATATTCTAAATGGATAATTCTTTGATCTATACCAAGTGATAACTTTACAAAAGGTAAATCTTGCATCCTTTTATTTATAACATGATCAATTTGTTTGGTACCAATGAACTTGTCTCTTGGTCAATTTTATGGATGACTTGATAACACATTATGGGGTCATTGATAGGAACACATTCTTTAGTTAGTTGATAAATCTCTAGCAAAGAGGTCCAATTATAGAGCACATTCATTAATTTCAAAATTTGAGTCTCATAATAATGAACATTCCAAAGGATAATTTATTAGATATCTTTATGGGCACTTTAAAGGAGAAAATTCAAAATGAGGTGTGTCTCTTCGAGCCTAAATTCCTAGAGCATGATTTCAATGTGGCAAGAAAATTAGAAAGTAAAAATATAGTTACTAGAAGGGTGCCCACTAACAACTATAGAAATCCCTATGTTCTCTTTCCCAACCTCAGTCAACCTACAAGTTTGACACATCAAAAAATGGATGAAATAATATCAAAGGAAATATCTCTCAATTGTGACAACAAGTACAGTAAGGGGCATAAGTGTAGTGAGAGGAAACTATTCTACATAGATTGTGAAGAGGAAGAAGACCAAGAGATGGAACCATCGCAAGATCTAGAACTAAAAGGGACTACTACAACCATATATTGTAATGCATTAGCTAGCATCAAAAACTCCTCAAAATCTCAAAATAGAAGGATATGTCAAAAAGAAAAAGGTAACATTGTTGATTGATTTTGGTAGTACCCATAACTTCATTAATTGCAAATTAGACAAACTTGTCAAAGTCTTTATATATCTGGCGCTAGAGTTTCAAGTAATGATTACAAATGGAGATACCATATATTGTTTAGGAAAGTTCCATAGTATTAAGCTCACTATGGGGGAGTATTTATAGGATAGTCCAATAATTTCAATCCAAATGGGTGGTGATGTTGTTGTATTATGGGTCTAATGGTTACAATAATTGGGAATAATGGCTCCTAAGTTTTAGGAAATTTTCATCATATTTTCCTCAAAAGGTAAGGGAATTGAACTAAGAGGTATCCAAGGGAATCCATCTAAAATGAGAAGCTCTAACACCATGAAAAAAATGCTAAAAAATGGGCATCATAGTGTAACTACACAATTGTTCTCACTATATGTTCAAACATATAGACCCTCTATTCCCATGGATCTCCAAAACGTTATTGACAATCATTCCAACATATTTGGAGATATTCCTAAATCTATTCCACTTTCTCAAGATCATGACCATGTTATTCATTTGCAACCAATAAATGTATCACCTAACATTAGACCTTAGAGGTACCCATATTCAAAAAAGAGTGAGATTGAGCATATGGTTCAAGAAATGTTAGAGGATGCCATCATTAAACCTAAACAAAGTTATTTCTCTTCACCAATGGTGATGGTTTATGAAAAGGAAGGCTCATGGCACATGTGTCCAGATTATAGGGAACTCAACAAAATGACCATTAAAGATAATCTGTCATTGATGAATTACAGGGAGCAATTTTCTTTACCAAGTTGGATCTCTATTCTAGATATCATCAAATTAGAATGCGAGAAAAATTCATCCCAAAAACAGCCTTTAGAACACATGAAGGTCATTATGAGTTTTTGATTGTGCCATTTGGCCTTACTAATGCACCTTCCACATTTCAAAACTTGATGAATTATGTTTTCAAACCCTTCCATAGAATAATTGTGTTATTATTTTTTGATGATATAATAATCTACAACAAATCTTGGGAAGAAAATGTACAACATGTTGACATGGACTTAAAACTAGTGGAAGAGAAACAATTATATGCAAAGCCTTCCAAGTGTTCCTTTGGGGTTTAGGAAGAAAAATATTTGGGTCATATTATATCTCATGAAGGTGTCAAAGTGGACCCTAACAAAATTAAAGCTATGATGGAATGGCCAATTACCAAAACCTTGAAGAATCTTAGAGAATTCTTAAGATTGACGGGATATTACCACAAGTTTGTCAATAATTATGGTCAAATAGTAGCACCTCTAACAACATTATTTAAAAAGGAAGCATTGGTCTCAAGAAGCAACCAAAGATTTTGAAAACATTATGGAGGCTATGTGTACAACTCCTATCTTAGCCACACCTAACTTCAAAAAAACCTTTATTTTAGGAGAGTGATGCCTTAGGGCATGTTGTTGGTGTAGTTTTAATGCAAGAAGGAAATCTCCTTGCCTTTGAGAGCTTCCGGATTAAAGGAAAGAACTTACTCAAATCCATTTATGGAAAGGAAGTGTTGGCCATATTGCATGCAATTAAGAAAAACACGTCCTTACCTAATAGGAAGATACTCCATTGTAAAAAAATATCATGATAGTCTGAAGTACTTCTTGGAACAACTATTATCTTCAGAAGAGAAACAAAAATGGGTTACAAAGATGCCAGGTTATGCACTTTCAAGGAAAGAAGAATACATAGAGGGATTACTTTGTGTTATTTCCATTCCACGATCTAATTGAGTGGAAGAAGCAAGGATAGAATGGAAGCAATATCATAACGCATGAAATATCATTAAAAACTACAAGAGAACTTGAGTACATTGGAAACAATTGTGTGGAAGAATGATTCATTGTGGTATTAGGATTGCCTATATTTACGTAAGAATTCCCAAATCAAATAGAAGGTCATTTTGGAATTGCATGTTTCTCCTATAGGAGGACATTCATGGTTCCTAAAAATTTACCATATGATCAAGAATGTTTTTTTTTGGTAAGTTATTAAAACTGAAGTTCAAAAATTTGTGGTTGAATGTTTGGTTTACCAACATAGTAAGGGAGATACAATCAAGACCCCAAGTCTCCTACAACCATTAGCCATATGAAGTCAGTGTTGGGAATAAGTCTCAATGGATTTTATTATAGGTATACCAAAGTACGAAGGAAATAATGTCATCATGGTAGTGGTGGATCGAATCATGAAGTATGCCCATTTTTTCTCTTTTTCTCATCCTTTTAAGCAATTACAATAGCTCCAACATTCATGGAAATAGTTCAAAAGCTACATGGAATCCCCAAGATTATTGTAAGAGATAGATATCCAATTTTCACTAGTAATTTTTGGACTAAATTATTTTCTTGTTTGGGTACTCGATTGGCTTACAACTCCTCTTACCATCCTCAATTCGATGGGAAAATCGTCATTGTGAATAAATGTCTAAAAGTGTATCTTTGTTGTTTTGCATCTGATAAACATACACAATGGGTCAAGTGATTTCCCTCAGAAGAATGGTGGTACAACACATCCTTCCATACTTAATCAAACTTTTCCCCATTTATGGAACATTATGGCTATCACCCTCCATTCATCACACCACCTTTGAGAGGGAAAGTGAATTTTCAAGCAATGGAATACCACATAGCACCAACAAGAGGTTCTATAATGATTGAAGGAAAAATTGCCTATAGAAAAAAATATGATGAAACAACAAGTAGATAAACATTGCAAAGAAAAATAATTTGAAGTGGGGGATTGGGTATCTTTTAGGCTACAATAGATGTCCCTAAATAAACAAAAGGAAAATACATTAACACCCAAGTATTGTGGTCCCTATAAGGTGTTGCAGAGGATTTGGAGTATGAATTACAAATTGGAGTTTATCCATCTTCACATGTACATCAACTCTTCCATGGTTCTTTCTTAAAGAAGGTAATCAACGATAAGATCCTAGTTTAGACTATTTTACCAGAGATTAATGAAGAAGGGAAAATCATATTAGAACTAAAAACAATCCTTGAAACATAAATAAAGAAATTATGAAATCAAGAAATTACTGATGTTGGATACTTAATCTTCATGATTATGGTATTTATTAAATATCATTGTAAAAACTATTTAGGAGAAATATGAAGATTCACAAGTGATAAGAAGAGTCATTTGGACCTCTTGGATGATGAAACCAAAGGTCACTTCCTCTTGTATATATGCATGATGTGAGTTAATGAAAAATCATCCAAGTGCAGAGTTACTCATTCTCTTCCCATACATGGCATGTCAGTGGTATCAGAGTAGGTTTAACTCCATGATTCTCTACCTCATGTAGAAACATCTTTGTATCTCTATTTATTACATCTGAAGTTTATCTCTATGTTTCTTTTTCTCCTTCCATGAGTAGATCCTACCATTCGCGCCCCTCATCCCTAGTGTTTCTTCTCTGATATTGCATTCAAAAACCCTAGGGACAATTCCTCCCTATAAATGAAGGGAAATCACAAGGGTTTCTTCTCCTTAGGATTCTTCTTAGATATATGAACCATTTTTTCTACTCATCTCTCTCCCATGAAGTAACTGACCTACAAATCAAAACTAGGCCATAAGGGAGAAGTTTGTTGCTTGATTTGGCTTGTTGTGAGTTTATTTCCCTCAACTCCTATCACTTGGCGTGGATTTTTCTCTCCCTGATCATTGTATTGTTGGAGAGATACCATATGCATTCTTCCCTTTTAATCCTCCAACATGTGAATTTCCCAATGATGGTTCAAAATTTTACATGACAAGCTCCCCCCAGGATGAGAATGTGCACGTTTGATTAGTGGACACCAAAAGTGGAAACAAGATAATGGTTATTTATTTACATAATCCATTTTACTATCTCACTATATTGTATTCCCATGGCAGTATTTTTGAGAGAGGCATTTCAATCCCATGACACGATTTATTTTTTAGCCCCAAAATATGCATAAGACTTGAGATGGGTGTCACTCCCATATGCATTTTGGGAGGCAGTTCGATAATCATCCAAACTTTTAGTTGAGATCCAAAAATATGGAATGAACAAGACATGTAGTTGGTCTCCATTCATTTCAAGGACAAAAATATATTTGAGAGAGGACTCAACTTGGGCTCCAAAATTCATAGGTATGGTGATAGGTGTACAATTGTAGACCACATTTATACGACTTTTTCTTAGACCTCAACAACAAATTGTAAGTTAATATAATGGAACATATGCAACCCTACATGCTTATTTAAGATTTTTTCTAGAAAGGAGCTCCCCTTAAGCATTATAAAATTGGTGCATAAAAATTATTTTGCAAATGTTACAAATTTCATTTATTTTGATTGAATGAAAATCATTTCTAAGTTCTAGGAAACAAAGTGAAGGAGTTCCACTCGATAAGAAAAAATGTTTTCCTTGTCTGTTTGATCCTTCTCATGCTCTGTCGATAATATGCCTCAACATGGCTCTGGAGGAAGGATATCCCCATGTGCTAAACCTATGTCCCATCCTCCTCAACCAACTACTCATGCTCCTCCTCCAACACTAGTGCAACAACATGGTGGATCTATGCTCAGTAACATTGATTCTACAACATCTGAAGGTGTGGATTTTGGGACTAGATTTTCTATTACAAATAGATTTGTTGATGCATTCCTTGGTCCCCAAATAATGAAACATGAGGTTGTGCAAGAAGAAGCTTTGACTATTGCACAAACTAGTATGCATGTAACTTCAAATCCTAGAGGAGAAGGTAGTAAGAGAAGATAAAGAAAGAAGAATTCCAGATCCAGGGGGGAGGCATGAGAGATATGATATTCATTGTGACCATTGCAGAAAGAATGGGTTTCATGAATTAAATACATGTAGAATCCTATGGGAGAAAATAAAAGACAAGAAAAATCAGAAAGAAAACAAAGGTAAAACATCAGATCTACATAAAGGTAAAGCAATTGAATTTTCTCATTATATTGTTTCCCATTGCAATATAGGAGTAACTGAAGATTTGTTTAATACTTCATTTGCTTCTTGGATAGATGCATGGATGCTTGACATAGGTGCAACATGTCACATGACCTTCCAGATATTTTTCTTTGAATATTTCAATGATAATGTAGATGATATAGTCTATTTTGCAGATATTTCAAGTCTCTAACCTTCAGGAATTGGCCCCATCATGATTAAATTGCTTAGAATCCTAGATTTTATTTTGCATGATGTGATCTATCTTCATGATTTGTGAAGGAACTTGCTATCTCTTTTTCACATTCAATAGCAAGGACACTCTATTCATAACTTTGGTGGAAAAGTTGAAATAAGGAAGGATTTTAACAACATGGTTGTTATGATTGTTGATTTTTCAATAATCTAGGCTTAAGAACGGAGTTCATTCCATTTTAGCACTTTAATTAAACCATAGACAATTTTTTGCAGAAACCAAGATCATAAGAAGAAACACCATGCACAAGTACACAAGAAGTATACTGAGAAACCCTTCTCAACAAGGGAAGAAAACCCAACCAATCCTTTGCTATATTCTTCAAGAGAAATACCTCCACCACCAAGAAAACCTAGCACACAAAAGGGTGCTCACAAGCCCTATAAGACTAGCACCCAAGAGAGGTGCGCACTTTTTCCAAGAAGATGTACTTGTTGAAATTTCCAAACTCACACACAAGATATGATTCCTCAATGGAGAATTTACCTTTACTTATATTAGAATTGTCCTGTCAACATAAGTGTCTATTGGCACAATAGGGACGAACTCTTTAAATCACAATATAATTAATAATAACCTTATTAATTATCTTTTACATTAATTATCAATTACACTAAGGTGGGTCCGACTTGTACCCTTTACATTACAATTAGGGTTACAAGAAGGTTTGACTCTTGAACAATATAGAAAGGGATCCCATACACCCACTAGTTCTCAAGCACTAGGGGCACATCCATAGGGATGTCCATATCTCTATATCACTGTATCTCACAGGAGATCCACACTCAATAGTGCTCCACCACTAGGATCCTGTTCACTTGGGCTCATCCACAGGCACATCCACTCAAAAGATCTTCTTTCCCACTGCATTACAGGAGAGTCATTTGTATTTCATCATCTCAACTCTCTGTTCAGAGGAGGCTAATACATTGTCTTCATCTCTGTCTCATAATGATGCACCGAGATCATGGGAATTCAGATGTTCACCTTGTGCTCAACCACATGCATGTACAACTTAACAGATCTTCTTTCTCACTGCGTTACACATGAGAATCATCTGGAGTTCATCATCTCAAATCTTTGCTAAGAGGAGGTTAATACATAGTCTTCATATCTATCTCATAACGAAGCACCCAACTCATCGGAATTCACACGTTCACCTTGTGCTCAACCACATGCACTTCCAACTCAACATATCTCCTTTCTCACTGTGTTATATAGGAGAATCATATGTTCTCAACTCTCTATAAGGAGGAGGTCATCACTGCATTCCAGTTTTGTCTCGAATAGGAACCACACACCCATCTCAGGGGATCTCTCTCAGGTCGACTCAATCAATTTGTGTCCTAGAGAATGTCTCATGTGATTGTAATCATCAACACTCCCTCTTAGCTAGGGAGGCATTTTTCATCATGCCAATTCTCATACAGAAGTACTTAGAACTTTTTCTTGGTTATAGTCATCAACACTCCCTCTCAACTAGGGAGGTAATCTTCACCAAGCCAATTTGGTGAAGATGTCTGCAATCTCCTCATGTGTAGGAAGGTACAACACATGTGTTGTTTTCCTCTGCATCATGTCTCTGATATAGTAATATTTTATCTCAAATTGTTTTGATATATCATGAAACATCGGGTTCTCAAAGAGATTTACACACAGCTCTGGTTATCATCATAGAATCTATCTCATGATCAAGTAAATATGTTAGAATCTTGTGAAGCCGCACTGCTTCACACACTCAATGATATATACTATGCGTCTATGGTATTTAAGGCCACGGATCTTTGTTTCCTACTGCACCAGGAAACCATGAAAGCCTTCACGGTAAAACAACAACCAAATGTTCTCTTTCGGTCCACTGTAATCTCTTCTCAATTTGTATCGACATATTTCTGCAACTCAAGTTCGTACTGGAGGCATATTTCAAGCCACATCCAACTGTGCCTTGTATTTATATCAATACTATCAATACATGCTTTATTGCTATCCAGAGAGTTTGTATCGGCTGACTCATGGATTGACTAGGCACATTCACTGCATAGCATATATCAGATATGGTGTTAACCAGATACATGAGTGATCCAATCAACTGTGGATCAGTCTCCTCTGAATCATCATTGATCTTTTTCTTCAAAACCATCACTGTGGATTTTCATTTTGTCATACTGAACTTCTTTAATATTCCCACTGTATATTTTTCTTGACTCAAGAAAATCCCATCGGTCCTATATCATACTTATTGTCCTAAGAAGTAGTGCATCATACTCAAATTCTTTATCTCGAAATAAGAAGTCAAAGCTTACTTGTATCCAACAACAAGGATTTCTGAATAAGTCATCAAAATAAGGCTCTCGTCACCAACACTGTAATAATATAGGTTTGGATAAAAGACACTCTTGTTGAAACCCAAACTCATCAAGAATCTATCCATCTAATATAGTTTCCAAATCATGGATGGTAGTATGGATGGAAGTGTATCGAGCTTACTGGATCAAGTGTCTCATCATAGAAAAATCCCTCTGTTTGTGAGAATCCTCTGGCTATAGATCTTGCTTTGTATTTCTCGACACTTCCATCAGCTGCATGATTGATCTTATAGATCCACTTGGAAGTCACCACAAACTTCCCTTCTGGTCTCAGAACAATATCTTATACATCATTCTTTAATATATACTGGTATTTTTATGTTATGGCATCTTTCCATACATGTTCTCATGTTGCTTCTCCAAGACAAGGAGGCTCAAAATCAATGAAGTGGCTCATGACTGATGGATAGCTCGAAAATCTCTTTTGTTTTCTCAGGATGTGCCTTAAGGGGCTTGTATGTTCCTATGCCTCTTGCAGAGTGAGCCTAGGAAGGCATTTTATTCCCTACTACAATATCTCTGTCATATCAACTAGAACAACTGAATTTTCTAGAATACTGTATGTCTCCCTATGAACTACTAAAGGGGAAGAAGGTATTATTTATTTCTTCTTTTCATTTAGTTTTGACTCCCTCTAAGTCAAGTAATTTTCTCTGAATTTTGATGGATGGAAGTCTTATTTTACTGCTTTCTAGATATTTTATGTCTTCTTGACCAGTGTAACAATCAATCAATAAGGTTTGGACTTCTGTACCATGGATAATGGTCCAAGTTATGAGGGCTCTCATACTGGAGATAATACCCTTCACTTATTAATAATGAAATCAACTATAAAATTAATGATCAAACGATTTACTTGGGTTTGTAGTCATGTTTAGTTTTTTGTTTCTTTTAGAGGAAATATTTTTCCTCTCTCTTATCTTCATTCTTTTTAGGTGGGTATTGATCAATGTCAGTGGTGGAAGCATATTGTCTTCCCTTCTTCCTGGTTGGACAATTTATTTCATAGTGCCCATATTTGTCACATCTGAAGCACTGAATCTCTGAAACATCTCTCCTTTGATTATGACACAAGGTTAATGAAGACTTATCATCTATGAAGGTTTCTCTGAAGTTTATTTTGAATATTCCTCCTTTCTTTGTATGAAGTGCAAGAGCATGATTTTCATCAAGGGAGTCTACCACTCCTCTATTTCTATTTCTAAGTTCTTCTTGAGTATAGTCTGTCCATAGACGATCAAAGGTTGGTATTTTTTCTCTTCCATTGATACTTTTAAGAAAAGGCTCCCAATGTTTTGGAAGATTGTTGAGAGTGGATAAGACAAGTTCTCTGTCGGACATTATTTCTCCAATGGCTTCTATTTGTTCTTTAATCTCTGATATATTCATAAAGAAGGTAGCAATTGTATCACCTTTCTTCATCTTGGTGCTTTGAAGCTGGCTCTTCAAGGTAAGAGATATGGGGGTGTTGTCACTTTCAAACATTTCTTTTAATGCTTCATACATTTCATAAGTTGTCTTCAGGTTGGAAATACGAGGTAAGAGATGATCTCTTACTGTGTAGAGGATTATTTTTCTTGCCTTGACATCTTCTTCCTTTATTATATTCTTCTCTCCATCAACAGTTGTATCTGGTAAAGTATTTGTTACCACATCCAAAAGGTCATCTTCTTCAAGGGTGACTTGAATCCTTGACTTCCAGGAGTTGAAGTTGTTTGTTCCATCAAGCCTATCTTCTACTAAAGTTATGTTCTTCATTTGTTCGGATTTCTTCTCAAACTCTCGCCAAATGGACTTAGAAAACCTAATGGTTTTGTTTGGGCTTATGACTTCCAACAATCAATTTTGAGAGTGTCACAGGAATTCTTTTTGAGTTGAAACGTTTCTTTAAGAAGTTTGTAGAAACCCTAAGATCAAGATTCTTTAGAAAGTTTTGGCACCCTAGAAACCCTAGGGCCAAAAAATCAAAATCCTCAGAAATTCACTTTGAAGATCTCTGAAGATGCGTCGAGGAAGTCTGTACAACTTGATCCAAGTTTTAGATCCAATGTCCACATGTAAGGTGTTGAAAGGGCCAATCAAGTGAGGGTCATACATATTTCTGCAGAAACCGTAGAGGTCGTACATAACTGCAGAAGGAGGGCGACTTACCCTTTTAAGTGCTTGTGCAAGGGTTCTTCAAGACCTATGCTCTAATACCATGTTGATTTTTCAATAATCTAGTCAAGTTCATTACATTTATCACTTTACTTAAACCATAGACAATTTGTTGCAGCAACCAAGATCACAAGAAGAAACACCATGCACAAGTACACAAGAAGTATCATGGGAAACCCTTATCAACAATGGAAGAAAACCTAGCCAATCCTTTGCTATATTATTCAAGAGAAATACCTCCACCACCAAGAAAAACTAACACACAAAAGGGTGCTCACAAACCCTAGAATACTAGCTCCCAAGAGAGGTGCGCACTTTTTCCAAGAAGATGTACTTGTTGAAATTTCCAAACTCACACACAATATATGATTCCTCAATGGGGAATTTACCTTTACTTATATTAGACTTGTCCTGTCAACAAAAGTGTCTATTGACACAACAGGTCCGACCTCTCTAACTCACAATATAATTAATAATAACCATATTAATTATCTTTTACATTAATTATCAATTACATTAAGGTGGGGCCGACCTGTACCCTTTACATTACAATTAGGGTTACAGACAGGTCTGACTCTTGAAAAATATAGAAAGGGATCTCATACACCCACTAATGCTCAGCCACTAGGGGAACATCCATAGGGATGTCCATATCTCTATCTCATTGCGTCTCACAAGAGATCCACACTCACTAGTGCTCCACCACTATGATCACGTTCACCTGTGCTCATCCACAGGCACGTCCACTCAACAGATCTTCTTTTCCATTGCATTACACAGGAGAGTCATCTAGAGTTCATCATCTCAACTCTCTTCTCCGAGGAGGATAATACATCGTCTTCATCTCTGTCTCATAACAATGTACCCAACTCATGGGAATTCACACGTTCACCTTGTGCTCAGCCACATGCATGTCCAACTCAACAGATCTTCTTTCACACTGTGTTACACAGGAGAATCATCTGGAGTTCATCATCTCAACTCTCTTCTCAGAGGAGGCTAACACATCATCTTCATCAGTGTCTCATAACGATGCACCAAACTCATGGGAATTCATACGTTCACCTTTTTCTCAGCCATAGGCACGTCCAACTCAATAGATCTCCTTTCTCACTGTGTTACATAAGAGAATAATTTGAAATTCTTCTCAAATCTCTGTAAGGAGGAGGTCATCACTACGTTCCAGTTCTATCTCAGATAGGAACCACACACCCATATTAGGGTCTCTCTTTCAGGTCGACTCAATCAGTTTGTATCCTGGAGAATGTCTCACATAGTTATAATCATCAATAATGATAGGAATGGAGGATGGAATATTGTTGAAGTTAAAAGGGACATCTATTCGTGCACAAAATTATGCATACATCTATCATCATGATGAAGGTACATTGTCATCTAGTCTCTTATGGCATGTTATATTTGGACACATTAATTATGAAAGCCTTCATTTGTTGAAAAACAATGGTGTTTCTAGTTTTCCTACTATTCCTATGAACTTGAAGCAATATCATGCTTGTATCCTTTGAAAACATAGAAATATGATGCTTGTATCCTTTGAAGCATGGCTGAGTGTAACCCTCTCTTTAATCCAATGGAATAGAATTTGAAGGTCACATTGAAATAAGGGAATGAATTTAACAATGCAACCAAGTACAGGAATCTTGTGGGAAGTCTTATCTACCTTACCTCCATTAGACTAGATATGTCATTTGTTGTTGAGATTATTTCCAAGTTCATGCAAAAACATTGTGAAGGAAATTGGTCTGCTACAAAAGAGTTCTAAAATAGTTGAAGGGAACTTAAGATTTTGGACTCAAGTATTCTAAGGTGGGTGACTTCAACCTGATTGGATATTTTGATTCAGAATTTGTTGGGGATAAAGAAAATGGAGTGTTAACTTTAGCCTATCTCATGATTCTTGCATCAATAGTTGTCTCCTAGAGATCATGCAAACATTTGGTTCTATCATATTCCACAATAGAGGAAGAATATGTGGTAGGTACAAAAGCAACAAAGGGGATTATGTGGCTTAGGAAAATACTTGAATATTTGCAGGAGAAATAGGTGAATTATACTCCTCTTCTTATTGAAAATACTCCTGCAATCAAGTTGGTGAAGAATCCCATATTCCATGATTGAACCAAGCACATCAACACAAAGTACCATATGATTTGATATCATGTAGAGGCCAAGACTATTCAGTTGAGACATTGTTCCACAAATGAGAAAATTGTGGACCTCTTCACCAAAGCGCTTGGAAGAGAAAATTTTGAAAAATTCAGAATGATGCATGGAATCACAAACACCCCTTTGGATTAAGGGGGGAATTTTGGATACCTAATCCTCATGATTATGGTATTTAGTAAATATCATTGTAAATAATATTTAGGAGAAACATGAAGAGTCATAGGTGATAGGAAGAGGCATTCAGACCTATTAGAAGATGAAACCAAAGGTCACTTCCTCTTGTATATATGCATGATGTGAGTTAATTAAAAATCATCCAAGTGCGGAGTTACTCATTCTCTTCCCATACTTGGCTTGACAACTAAGTACCTCATCAAGTGGAAGAAACTACCAGTAGAAGAGGTGACATGGGAATATGTGTTTTTATAGAGAAACATCCATAGCTAATCAAGTGTTAAGGGAAACACTTCTTTGAAGGGAGGGGCATGCTAAGCCCTAGATATTAATTTATTAAACTTCTATTGTTATATTAGTGTTTCCATTATTGGTCGACTAATCCATAATCAGCTAGAGATTTTAATTATAATTGTACTATGTCCCATATATATACCAAGGAGACCTAGTTTTAGAGATTGTTTCAAAATTTTCATTTGTATATTACAAAAGGATGTTTCCCCCTCGAAGAGGCTTCTCATTATTTTTTATTTCTAATTCTCAAGGTGTGTATTTCCTTCTCTTTCTATTTTTATATTATTTGGGTGTTTGGTGCATAATACACACGCACGCACACACACACACACACACACACACACACACACACACACACACACACACACACACACACATGTGTGTGTGTGTGTGTGTGTGTGTGTGTGTGTGTGTGTGTGTGTGTGCACCTACGATATTTGTGTTGAATTTCCTATTGCAACACCCAAAAATCTCACTCAAATCATTCACACAACCTAGGTGACTGGCCACTTACTACCTAGAGAAGAGACAAACCCACTAGTGAACTACCCCACCTACTACCAGGGTGACTTCGGACCTACAGAAGAAAAAAAATAACTTGGAGAAGAGATAAGAAGAAATAGTCCTTGACCACAGGGGACCACAATATCACAATATTAGAACAACAGGGGGCCCAAATGTCACCTAATTTGGTGAGTCTACAATCATTTGTTGATGTTCATTTGGATATGAAGACAGACAAAGAAGAGGTGGTATGTTTGTTGTGTTTGGTATAATAGAGAGCTCATTCAATGCTTAGCCACTTGGATATCTACATGTTTCTTCTCAAACTCCTTTGATTCCTTATCCATGGTTGTCTTGCATCATTTTCATTAGTGTTTCCATGAAATTCCAAACCACATGTCCTCATCCTAATTTTCATGTGATTAATGTTGTTGTATTTTTTGTTTAACTTTCCCTAGTTGTTTTTAGGTTTTTAATTCAACCAACTTCTCAAGTTACAAGCCTATTTGGGCATGTCATTGTTGTTTGCTTGACCTTGAGTTTTTTTTTTGCTAACGTATTCCCTTGGAAAACCATCACTTATGCATTTATAGAAACTAAAGGCCTAGAATTGAGACTTGTATGTATTATCCTTGCATGATTCCAAATTTTACTTCAAAATATGGCTCTTCGCACTCAATGTGAGCGTATATGTATTCTATTTATTTATTTGAGGTCATGGGTGTAAGAAAGAGTTTCCTTGGCTATGCATTCCACCCTCATCATTTTTTCTTTGTTTAGTTGTGTGCTACTTTGAGATTTCCTTGTATGTGCATAATTTAGGCAAGTAAAAAGGCATGTCATCATGCCAATAGTGGTTATCTTTTAGAGCCCACTTCATCTCATTAACAATATTTTTGGATAACTATTTTCCAAGCACTTGAGGATTTTGAAAAGTAAATGGTTGTTCACGAACACATAGAAATCATTGGCATAATTCTTTTTCCAAGCATTTAAATGTCATTATATCACTAGGGTGTGAATATTATCCACCATTCATTTTACTAACATTCATAGAGTATCCTTGTATAATAAGACATACAAAACATAATAAACCATATCAAATGACATGTTTTGGGGTAATTTAAAGGACTATTGGCATATATAGTTGTTTAAAATTTGGGCCAAATGAATTTGATAACATGGGTAGAGACCCATTTGATAGGCTAAAGCATGTAATGTGACATGGATATAATATTCTCTTCTCCAAATATCTTACATACAATTATGAAAATTAAAGAAGTAATTACAAAACCTTCCCTCTTTGCCAAAAATAAGACGCTTTCCATACGATATTTTTGTAGAAAATTGAAGTTTATAATCAAAATGAGGTATGAAAAAAAAGTATCCAAAGTGGTGGAAGCCACCAAGGGTCGTGCTTAAAAATTGAACCTTGAGATGTGTTATGAACATAAATATACATATAAATATATATTCATAACATAATAATTAATTAATTAATAATAAACTATTAATAATGAAAGGACATGACTATTGGTTAAGGGAACCCCTGCGTGGGTATATAAACAAGCCCTCATACTCAATTGTAAATGATATCATCTCATCTATTCATATTTTATACATTTATACATTATTCCTACATGGATTATTGTGTTATATTCCAAGTATTTTGGATAATTTTTGTGTGAGCGAACTTTGTTCGTCTCATTTGGTATCAGAGCAAGTCTTGATCCAACTTTTGGCCAACCCCTTCATTTCAGAGTTTCTCTAAAAATCTGGTCTTTCACCACACTCAATTCTTCAGATTTTCTCTACTTATCTTGGTCCTTGACCATAATTCAGGATTTTAGCCACACTCCAATTATTAGACTTTCTGTGTCTGCGGTCCTTGACCATAACTGGCCCTTGGCCATTTAAAAATCAATTTCTTAAAAAAAAGTATTTTTGTTGACAGAAAATTAGAATCAGATTAGAACCAAAAGGATAATATATATATCTCAAAATCTATGGAAATGTGCTAGTGAGTAATATTGCATCAAAAACGCAGTTGAGAGTGCATAGCTCAATTTTATTGGGCCAATAAAACCCCTACCAAATACTGGATTTCCAGCATAAATCTCTATGCATTTTTCTTTGTGGGCTCTGTATGAAGTGTCCCAAAATTTCGCCATTTATGAGCACATACAACGAGTGAATTCACTTCTCTATTGCCCCCAAATCAATAGCAACTCATCAGTACATTCAGTGCATATTTCCCTTCAGCAAATCGGTTTCTTTTTATTCCATGGTTCTGTTGAGAAATATAAGAGCAACGATTTGAGTTGCGATTATATATTTGCTTCATTATATCACTTTGTTGCATTCATTGGGCAAAGCTATTAGTTTCTTGAATCGATTGGTCTATTAAACAACAATCTACAACATTGTTTTTTATTGTGTGCTATATGTAAACATTGGAAATTTCACCGGAGCTCCATCACTTGAGTTGCCACAACACTAAAAATCAATTCCTTAAATTCCCATTGCTTGTTTATCCTTGAACGCAAAGTTGGAAAACCACAGGTATTGAATTCTTGTTAAATGAATCGCGACCTTGGAATACATCCATCCCGTGCGTCCTGTGCAAGTTGACAACAACCAATCAATCCAGCCACCACAAATTTATCATCTGTGCAGTTTCTTAGCAGAGTTCATACTCTAATCTGTACCGTATAATTGATTAAAATCGATTTAATTCTTGTTGTACCCATCGTACTGCAGTCTCCGTACTATTATTAAAAAAACATTGTTGGTGCCATCCGTACGTCACGTCTGTATGGTTACGTAGATTCGTATCTACCAAACCACCGGTTCATATCGTTCAAAGGTTAATGGTCAACGTTTTGAATAAAACAAAAACTATTACTTAAAGTTCTACAATGCATGATTATAAAAAAAAGATTATTTGAATTAATTAGTAACAAGACAAAGAAACATAAAGTACAAAGGAAAAATGGTTATATGTTATAAAAGAAAAATAAAAGTCTTATTATA
>ML797923.1:89718-135226 GCA_009831015.1 Picea engelmannii | reverse complement strand
TATATATATATATAAAAGATAGAAAAATCAATTAACCCAAATTAAGGTTATATAGAAAGGTATTAACTTTATTAAGTGAAAGGTATTATAAGAAAAAGAGATATTTAAAATTATATAAGAGGAGTTATAAGAGTTTAAAATACAGAATAGTTAAAAATAAAAATAAAAAGGATTTTATTGGGTAACTTAAAAGAAGGTTATCCAAAAGGTATTATATATATATAAAGAAGGTTATCCAAAAGGTATTATATATATATATATATATATATATATATATATATATATTCAAGTGGATTAAAAAAGGAAATATAAAATTCTTTTTATTAAAGGATAAAAGTTATGAAAGGAAAGACATTAAGGTTATATATATATTCTAACTTTAATGCCTTTCCTTGATAACTTTTATCCTTTAATAAAAATAATATATATATATATATATATATATATATATTTTAAAATTTAAGAATATTGAAAAGTGTAATAATAAAAATAAAGGGTATTTTATATAAGATATTTATACTTTTATCTTTTAATAAAAAAAAATATATTTCATTTTTAAGAATTTAAGAATATTGAAAGGTGTAATAATAAAAAAAAAGGGATATTTTATATAAGATATTTATTTATAAAGTGAAAGGAGTATTTTGAAAGTAAAAAAGAAATTATTCCAAGGAAAAATAAGTATTCAATTATATATATATACTATAAAAGTTTAAACTCTTTATATTTAGTCAATTTGACTTTGGCTTTTAAGGGAAACTTTTAATTAGTTTCAAAGTATTATTTTTTTAAACAAAAGTTTTGAAGAAGGACAATAAAAATCATTTATTATGGAAGGATATCAAGATAATTTATAAATACAATCACAAATATTGGAAAGAGAACTAGGACATTATAAAACAAGCAATAAAAAATTACAGTTTGAAATTGAGAAGGAAAAATATTTTAATGGGTTAACACAGAAAGATAACCGTTATTTTAAAGAGCGTATTTGGGAACTCATTGCACAAAATGAAGAACTAAAGACCGAAATACAAAAAATAGACCAAGACTTACTAGAACGAGATGAAGAAACATTACGATTAAAAAATCATAGTGAAAAACTTCTTACTCAAATTAAGAAGTCAAGGGATACAAAACAACGTGTCTAGGAGTTGGAGCAACAGAATCAAGATCTCGTGAAGATATTATCAGGAAATGATGAAGAAGCTTCTTGTTTGAAGAACATTAATAAAATAATTCTTAGACAAATTAAAAAGATGAAAGATGAAAAGCCCGAGAATCGAAATATTATAAATAAAGTCGGAAAATCAAAAGATGAAGAAGAACTTTGTCGCCTAAAGGTTCATAATCAAAATTTACTAACACAAATTAAAAAGTTGAAGCATGATAAGAAGACTTTACAAGAAAAGATAGATCACAAAACATCATTAGTCGATAAGGAAATGATGACAGACCCAATCAACCTTACAAATCAAAAGGAGGCAAATCCATTTGATGTAAAAAAGTATTCAAATGTCGAGGTACAAACAAGCCAGAGATATGAAGAAAACTCAAGTCCAAAAGTTAATCAAGAAAAAGATACAAGTATACGAAGTAAAGATCAAGTTGCAAGGATGCCTTATCGACATCCTCATCACAAAAATCGATACTTTAGCCAATCATTGTATCAACAGAAACAAATGACCAATATGTCAAAGAATATTACTTCCACTACAAGTGATGCTCAAAGTAGAAGGTATCATGAGAGTCAAAATACATCAAGTTTTTTCCAAGAACCCTATTGTTAGCGATAAATGTTGTCATGAGATCGAGAGTATTCGGGCCTGCAAGTTGCACGAAATAATCAAGCGCAGCACAGGAGAATCCTTGTTTTTCCAAGTAGCAGGTCAAGCGAGCGGGCAAAATGTCATCACTGTGTTCTCCAGGTGTCAGCTCAACTTGATCTCAATCCTGGTACCTGCTCGGAGTGAATGAAGAAGAGAGAGGGTGGTTGAAACCTCGCCTCACTCATTAATTTCAGGGGATGGAGGGTCTGGAGAACCATCTGATCGAGGAATCCCTATGCTTCGATTTTCTCAAAGACGCCATGCCGAATTCATTAGCTCGACAGAGAAGTCTGCGCACGCTAGCCCAACACTTAATGGTTCGGCTACCCTCCTTACAAGGGCCATTCTTAGTTAAGATGGCGCTTAAAAGAAAACATCAGTACAAGTTTGACTGAAGGGACACCCGGCTTTGAGTAACAGTACACGCCTCTGCGAGGTGAAGTTTCCTGAGTATATAGACTCAGTTTTGGTATTTTTGTAAGCATCGATGGTAGAGAAGAGCTCCCGGTTGTAAAGCTTTAATGAAGCACTGTTATATCTGGTTATGTATGAAAACTTGAGACTTCTTGCCTTATGAATGTCAGTTTCTTTCATATCTTTGTTAAAACTGTGTTATAGCTGCTCGAAATTGGAGAATCCAGTCGAGTCGTAGCTGTCATAGGATGATGTAGAATTTGATCACTGTGACAGTTGCATTGTCTCTAATCAGTCTTTGTGATTTTCTTAATGTTGAATGACTTGGAATTGGAGAATCTAGTCAAGTCCCTTTTTCAGTATCTCGAAGCCCTGAACCAGAGGAGCTCGCATTCTGGGTTTTTCTTCTACAAATTGTTGAAAGCTTGTTGCCCGAAGTAGTTTGTTCACTCTTCTTATCAAGTCTTCCACCTTTTCACCCTTTAATCAACCCACTGATTGAAGTTAGATCAAGACCTCCTTTGTTTCATACATGCCGGACCCAGTCTCTGAGTTAGAGTGACATTTCCCTGAGTCTCTGTCCATTTGATCACCCATAAAAAACCACTGTGACATAAAACTGATGGGCGTCGGGCTCTACTCCTGCTAGCAATCCAGGAGTGACTTTCATTGCCAACATTTCTGGCGCCGTTTCCGGGGACGAAGTTGAATATTTTCCCTGGGATTGAACGACAACGATCAGCAGATTCTGAAGGTGCATCAGATATCAAAACTATTGAGATTGCTACTGTGCCCCTGGCGACTCCATTGTGACGACTCCACTGGAGCGAACCCACTGTTTTAATTGTGGCTTCCAGAGGCAGACATACGCGGTCACATCCACAACTGCCTCTAGCTACACCTGTAACTGATCCGAAGGTGGTTCTCAGGAAAGGAAAGGCCCCTGAAGAAGAAGCTTCCACCGCCGAAACAGGTAATTTTCCATTTCCTTCTGTAAGAAATCCTTTTTCTCCTCCTCATTTTCTTGATAGACCTCCTTCATAGGTTTCCCGTTTCTTGAATTTTGGGAGTGTTCCTGATAAGTTTTCCCCTCCTGGTCTGGGACTAGAGGGAGAAATCCTTGCCACTCCCCTCTCCTTTGAAGTTGTTTATCGACGAAGACCCATGACTGCAGAGGATTTTCCCACTCCTGCCCGAAGAGGAGCGCCCGCTGACTTGAGCTCGTTAGCCTTTCCCTCAAATCCCCGTTTGTTTCCCACTCCACTTTGGGACTCTTTCCCAATAGCCTCATCGCAAACTCCTTCTCCTCCTAGTTCTCCTACACCTAATATTCCTATGGCTGGTGCTAATCCCCCTATGACCAGAATGGAAGCTATTATAGCTGCTAGGTATGCTCCCCTTGTGTTACCTCAGCCCCTCAATGCCCTCCCGGCAGATGGTTACCTCAAGAAACTACCCAAATTCACGGGTGAGGGGGACTTAACTGTGGATGAGCACCTAGAAGCCTTTTACAGTTTCACATATGGCAATGTCATCATGCATGCAGACGTATGGATGAGAATTTTTTTCCACGATCTCCAAGGAGAGGCTAGAAAATGGTTCAAGGCCCTACCTCCTGGATCTATTGATGGGATCGAAGCACTAGACAATGCCTTTTTGAGGCAATGGGGAGATAAAAAGGATTTCATGTATTACATGATGAAGTTTGGGTCATTGAAGAGAAAGGAAGGAGAGTCTGTTTCCGACTTCTCCAAGAGATTTAATAAAATGTACAATAGAATCCCTGCCGAGATAAAGCGCTCTGAAGCTTCTGCAAAGATCACTTACTCCAGCACTTTTGATCCTAATTTCTGCCTACTTCTGAGAGAGAGAAGAGCCACTACCCTGGCCCTCATGCAGGATGCAACCGTGGAAGTAGAATCTAACATATTGGCTGTTGACAGACTTAGGAACGCTGCTGATAGAAATACGTCCAAGAACAGGCCTGAAGCTTCCTCATCCAGTTCCTCTCCCCCGTTCCATCAGACAGATGAGACAGCTAGAATGCTAAAATCGCTTGCTGCCAAGATAGAAAGGTTGGAATTAGAGGGAAAGCCCATGTACCGAAATCCCCATAACACTGATAATAGAGGTTTCAGATGACCTGCTAACAATGTGCCTCAGGTTTTCCCGAGAGAACAAAGGGGAAAAGATAGAGATGATCAAAGGGTTCAAACCCCCCTCCAAAACAACCTAGTTGATCATGAGGAAAGAGAGGAGAGAGAGGAGTTTGGTCCGGAAATTCACTGTATTGAAGAGACTCCCCCTTTTCCCCACTTGACCTAGTCTGCATATGAAAAATCTTTGATGAACATTCAAATCCATGAGTTGGGAAAGGAGGAAGGGGCTGGTCACACTTCTAACAGATATAATCTCAGGTCGAGAAGGAAAGAAGGAGACTTCGACATCTTAGACCAACCCCTCATAGCAGATAGGCCTACTAAAGCTACAACAACCACAACTAAAGAAAAGAAGACTCAGAGTGCTTCGCCAGCAGCCAAAGAGCTTATCACTGAGGTAAGAGAAGCTCCTAAGCCTACCCCCTCCTTCAATTTTGAGCATGAGATTCAGAATATTAGGATTCCTGTACCTCTCTCTGAGATGGTTAAAAATGAAGACTTCAAAAGGTCCCTCTCCAAGTTGCTACAATATGAATCCCCCCAGCCTCCCTCTAACTCAATAAACCTTAAAGATGAGAAGCCTACAGTCGTCTTAGGGCCCATGGTAGAAGATAGAGATGATTCATCCCCTCCCTTCTACACATCCCTGAATATACATGATAAAGTGTTGCACAACTGCCTAATGGACTCAGGGGCTTCCCATAACCTTATGCCCAAAATCGTAAAGGAGGAGCTGGGATTAGAAGTGACCAGGGCCTACCATGATTTATACTCTTTTGATTCAAGGAGGATGCAATGTCTGGGTGTCATCAAGGACCTGGTGGTTTCTCTGTTCCAACTGCCCATGAAGAGTGTGGTCATGGACATTGTGGTAGCTGATGTTCCTCCCAAATTCGGCATGTTGTTGTTAATATCTTGGATTAAAAGACTTGGAGGAACATTACAGATGGACCTCACCTATGCCACTATTCCGGTCTTTGGAGGAGAGCACAGGAGGTTTTACAGAGAGGCCCATCTAGCCTATATTGTTAGTGATGAAGCAAACCCCACTAACCACCCCATCTTTGCACTTGATACCGACTTAGGGACTAGTTTGTTGCAGATCACTAGAGCTCCTGAGGTCCCTTTACAGATAACAAAGAAACCTACTATTGATCAGCAGATACCTCCTCCAATCACCTCTGTCTGGAAGATGTTCTTCGACGGGGCTTCCTCCAGTATGGGTGCTGGCGTTGGAGTAATTTTCATATCGCCCTACCAAGAGACTATATCCCTGTCATACAAGCTGGAATTTGAAACTACCAACAATGTGGCGGAATACGAAGCTCTTGTTCTGGGTATGAGGGCTACAAAAGAAATGGGAATTGAAGAGTTGTATGTGTTCAGAGATGCAGAGTTGATAATCCAACAGGTCAGGAATGTTTATCAGGATAAACATCCTTGGCTCAGGAGTTACAGGAATGAGGTATGGGACATGATTGATAATTTCTTCTCATCTTTCAACATTACTTTTGTCCCAAGGGAAGAAAATGCCTCGGTCGACTCCTTAGCCGCCTCAGCTAGTCTGTTCAAGGTCCCTCTGCCACTGAAGATCCATGGTGAGGTCGAAATAAGATACAGACCATCCATCCCGGATAATGTAAAACACTGGGAGGTATTCGAGGACGATCTTGAAATACAAAATTTTCTTCAGACTGTCGATGAGTTTTCGGCACTGCACATTGATCAGGATCCTGACCCAGAGGGTGAACCTCACCCTGAGGTGTTTGCAAACAAAATTGCTAATCACTAGATTATTCAGCTGCCTAACAATCACATTCCCAGGGGACTAGTCCCTTTAGAAAGGATGTTTGACAAGAATGATGTGGCAATAAAAGGTGGTGTTTCAAGTAAAGATGTTGACATAGCTGAATGCAACATTGGCATGCAGGATGAGCCTAGGTTTGTCAAATTATCGAGCAGCCTGACCAAGGAGCAGAGGGCGGAATATGTTGGGTTATTAAAAGAATTCGTTGATGTGTTTGCATGGACCTACGAATACCTCAAGACCTATGACACATCTGTCATTCAGCATAAGATCCCACTGAAAGAAGAGGCTAAGCCATTTCGGCAGAAGCTGAGACAGATAAATCCCATGTTGCTACTTGTCATGGAGAGAGAAGTGAAGAAGTTGTTGGATGCCCGAATCATTGTTCCCTTGAGGTATTCTGAGTGGATAGCTAATTTGGTTCCAATAAGGAAGAAAAGTAGGGAAATCAGACTCTATGTTGATTTCAGGAACCTAAACAGAAGCTCAAGGAAAGACAATTATCCTCTTCCCAACATGGAATACATATTGCAGAAGGTAACTGGTGCATCTAGGATATCCATGATTGACGGTTTCTCTGGATATAACCAAATATCAGTCATACCTAAAGACAGAGAAAAAACGGCCTTCACCACTCCTTGGGGCACATTCATGTATGCCAAAATTCCTTTCGGATTGATAAATGCAGGGGCAACATTTCAGCAAGCCATGGACATAGCCTTTATCGGGGAAAAAGATAAGTTTTTGGTAATCTACCTGGATGATATAACGATTTTCTCTAGATCTGACAGAGAACACTGCAGTCACCTGAGGAAAGTTTTTCTGAAATGTCGGAGGTTCGACCTATCCTTAAATCCCAGAAAATCTTTGTTTGCTATGAAAGAAGGGAAGATATTAGGCCATATAGTATCAGAAGGAGGGGTGAGGATTGATCCTAGAAGGGTTGAGGCAATTCAAGCCCTATCGCTTCCTAGATCCAGAAAGGAAGTTCAGGCCTTCTTGGGGAAGATTAATTTCTTGAGGAGATTTGTTTCAAATTTTGCTGAGTTGGTAAAAAATATCACAACCATGCTCAGAAAAGGAAATGAAGTAAAATGGACCAATGAACCCAGGGAATCTTTCGACCAAATTAAAAGAGCATTGACTGAGGCACCTATTCTGATCAGTCCCGACTATTCCAAATAATTCCTAATTTTCTCTTTTGCTTCTTTTGATACGGTAGTAGCGGTTCTGTTACAGAGAAATGAGGAAGGACGTGAGCAGCCCATCGCCTTCTTCAACAGGGCATTAAGAGACGCAGAGAGTAGGTATGAAATCATGGAAAAGCAAGCTTATGCCTTAGTAAAGTCCCTCAAATCTTTCAGGATCTATGTCTTGCACTCAAAGGTAATAGCATACGTTCCTTCAGCTTCTGTGAAGGACATACTTATACAGCCTGACATGGATGGAAAAAGAGGGAGGTGGATTGCTAAGATCCTAGAGTTTGATCTAGAGATTAAGCCCACCAAGTTGATAAAGGGACAGGGTTTAGCCAAGCTGCTAGCTGAATCCAACTGCAAAGCCTTAGGGATTAGTTTCATCAATGAGCAATATGAGTCATCCAACAGGAATTTTTAGGATGCCTTATCGCTGGCAGAATGTGCCTGGTATCATGACATCCTGTATTTTCTGCAGGAGTTGAAGCCCCCCGATGGAATGGGAAAAAGTAAAGCGAGGGCTCTTAAGCTCAAGGCAGTCAGGTATTGCCTCATTGACCAAACCTTGTACTGGAAAGACCCTCTAGGGGTATTTCTGAGATGCCTGGACCCGCAGGAGGCCCATAAGGTTATGTTTGATTTTCATAGCGGCCTTTGCGGAGGTCATCATTTCTGGAATACCACAGCCTACAAGATACTACGAGCTGGGTATTATTGGCCCACTTTGTTCCCCGATGTTTGCAGGGAGATCAGAGCTTGCACCAAATGTCAAAAGTTCTCAGGAACGCAGCAGCTCAAATCGCTGCCATTGAAGCCCGTAGTAACTTCGACACCTTTTCAGCAGTGGGGGTTGGACTTCATCGAAGAGATTCATCCTCCCTCAAGTGGTCAACACAGATGGATCCTGACTGCAACAGATTATTTCACCAAGTGGATAGAAGTTGTCCCCACCAGAAGCACATCACACAAAGTAATTATCAGCTTCCTGGAGGATATCATAGCCTGATTTGGCTGTCCCAGCAGAATCATCACTGATAATGCTACTTCTTTCAAATATGAACCTCTGATTAAATTCTGTGAGCAATTCCAGATCTCGCTAATTCACTCCACCCCCTACTATCCCCAGAGCAATGGTTTAGCGGAATCCTCAAACAAAAGCCTGATAAAGATCATCAAAACGCTGTTAGAGGATAACAAAAGAGCTTGGGATTCAAAGTTGAAATTTTCTCTGTGGGACGATCGTGTCACAATGAAGAAGTCTCTGGGCACTTCGCCGTTTCAACTAGTCTACGGAGCAGAGGCGGTTTTCCCTACTCAACTCGCCTTACCTATGGCGAAGTTCTTTCAAGATTATGAGGGAGAACTAGATCATATGATCAGAAGAATTCATCAGATAGTGGAAGTGCAGCAGATCAGAGAACAAGTGAGATACGCGGCTTATAGTCATCAATAGAAGATCAAGCAGGATTTTGACAAAAAGGTCAAGAAAAGGGAGTTCGAGGTCAGGGACTTGGTGTTCATGTGGGATGCACCCAGACAGGATAAAGGCAAGCACAGCAAGTTCGACGCCCTCTGGATCGGCCCCTTTAAAAACTCTGAGATTTTCTCCAACAACACCTATGGACTGTAGGATCTGGAGGGTGAAGAGGTTTTCAACAGCCCAGTGAATGGGCATTTTCTGAAAAAATGTTTTATTTGAGCCTTAGAAAGCTCCTCTGTTTGCAAATATTGTCTTTTAAGTTCTTCGTTTAGTTTCTTTTTTGCATGTTTTTGGCCTAATAAGTGACTCCATAGCCCAACAAGAAGGCGACTGGAGCTGTAGGAGGAGTTATTAGAGCATCATAGGGACGACTCTATCCCCCATGGAGCCTAATGTTAGCGATAAATGTTGTCATGAGCTCAAGAGTATTCGGGCCTGCAAGTTGCACGAAATAATCAAGCGCAACACATGAGAATCCTTGTTTTTCCAAGTAACAGGTCAAGCGAGTGGGCAAAATGTCATCGGCAGCGTCTAGGGTCTATTTTTGTGAAGAAGATCAACGGTCGGTGGGTAATTTCAGTCAGTTGAGTCACGCCAAGTATAGCGTAGATGTTGTTAAAGAGGTGAACGGTGTCAGCCGTCGGATCGACAGAAGAACAGATCTAGACTGTTAGTTCTGGAGCGGACGCGTGTCAGAGATCGAAGGATCTCGCGAACTCAGAAGTTCACAGGGGAAAGGCCCAAACATTTAGTGCTCCAAGTCGCGAAGGCATGAGGAGAGAGAAGAGGACAACCGTTAGATCCGCACGTGGGATTGTGCATCAGAGTCTCGTAAGAAAATACCCAAGGAATTGGCCGCAAGGATCGCGAGTTTGCGAGGTTGCGAGATTTTGACCATTGGAGGACAGGTGGCCATAACAAAGCGGTGAAGTGGAATACAGGTGGCAGAAGCCCTTGGGATCTCGCTGCGAGAAGTCCCGAAGTATTGGCATTAGGATTCGTGAGTTGCGAAGTGCTGAGGTTCGTGTGAACGTGTGGCAGAGCATAAGGTGGGACCGCATGGTCGACGGGTGGACACGCATTGGCTGGAGATAAAGTCAGCATTCCGTTGAATTATCGCATCTCGGGGACTCACGAAATAGGAAGGTGAATACTCGACGGTTCAACCGGCGAGGTTGCGAGGTCGCGAGGACCCGGGCCCACAGTATTGCCGAGATGATCAAGGTCGTCCATCTGAAGCAGACACATGGTGCGAGTAGAGCCATCTCGGCGCTTCGCCCATCGCAACTCCAACTCGCAAAAAATCAGCTTCGTTATGTTCTGAGGTACGAAGTGCCGAGAGAATCTCAGGCCTGGGCCCACGCCATCGCCAGGAGAAGTAAGAACCGTCAGATCTAGAAGGACACGTGGTGCGTGATTAGGCTACTCGCCTCCTCGCCCCTCGCAACTTTGAAACGTAAAGTTTAACTCTTCCCGGTTGCGAGTCGCGAAGTGCCGAAAGAGCCTTTGAATATAGGCACAGGGTCACAGCCCGTGGTCACTTGGGGGTGATAGAAAGAACTGCGCAAGGGGCCGAAGCACCGGGTTTGACTGCAGAAGGGGATCACTGTTTTCTCTAGGTGTCATCTCAACTTGATCTCAATCCTGGTACCTGCTCAGAGTGAATGAAGAAGAGAGAGGGTGGTTGAAACCTCGCCTCACTCATTAATTGCAGGGGATGGAGGGTCTGGTGAACCATCTGATCGAGGAAGTCATGTGCTTCAATTTTCTCAAAGACGCCGTGCCGAAGTCATCAGCTCGACAGAGAAGTCTACGCATGCTAGCCCAACACTTAATGGTTCGACTACCCTCTTTAAAAGGGCCATGCTTAGTTAAGATGTCACTTAAAAGAAAACATCAGTACGAGTTTGACTGAAGGGACACACGACTTTGAGTAACTGTACACGCCTCTGTGAGGTGAAGTTTCCTGAGTATATAGACTTAGTTTTGGTATTTTTGTAAGCATCGATGGTAGAGCAGAGCTCCCGGTTGTAAAGCTTTAATGAAGCACTGTTATATCTGGTTATGTATGAACTTTTGAGACTTCTTGCCTTATGAATGTCAGTTCTTTCATATCTTTGTTAAAACTGTGTTAGAGCTTCTCGGAATTGGAGAATCCAGTCGAGTCGTAGCTGTCATAGGATGATGTAGAATTTGATCACTGTGACAGTTGCATTGTCTCTAATTAGTCTTTGTGATTTTCTTAACGCTGAACGACTTGGAATTGGAGAATCCAGTCAAGTCCCTTTTTCAGTATCTCGAAGCCCTGAACCAGAGGAGCTCACATTCTGGGTTTTTCTTCTACAAATTGTTGAAAGCCTATTGCCCGAAGTAGTTTGTTCACTCTTCTTATCAAGTCTTCCACCTTTTCACCCTTTAATCAACCCACTGATTGAAGTTAGATCAAGACCTCCTTTGTTTCATACATGCCAGACCCAGTCTCTGAGTTAGAGTGACATTTCCCTGAGTCTTTGTCCATTTGATCACCCATAAAAAACCACTGTGACATAAAACTGATGGGCGTCAGGCTCTGCTCCTGCTAGCAATCCAAGAGTGACTTCTATCACCAACACCTATAAACTCCCCATTCTGCAGAAGATCGAATTAGAATGGGCAGACTCCTTTACAATTCGACAGTTCTGCTCAGCGCTTAGACGATCCTATCATCTCAGATCCTCAATGATTACTAACTCAATAATGAAGAAGCATAAGATAATAATTACAAGCTAGAGCAAGAGATAAAGTCTTCCATAAAGTATGCTTTGAGGACAAAGAATTTTTAAGGGGAAGGCAATGTTATGAACATAAATATACATATAAATAAATATTCATAACATAATAATTAATTAATAAATAATAAAATATTAATAATGAAAGGACATGTCTCAAAGGACATGACTATTGGTTAAGGGCACCCCTGCATGGGTATATAAACAAGCCATCATTCTCACTTGTAAATGATGTCATCTCATCTATTCATATTTTATACATTATTCCTACATGGATTGTTGTGTTACATTCCAAGTATTTTGGATAATTCTTGTGTGAGCGAACTTTGTTTGTCTCAAGATGCATAATTAAGTGAGTAAGAGAATCATGAGGGATTTGGAATATGTTCAAATACATTTTGTGGCTATCATTCTTATGATAGATATATGGTAAGATGATCAACATGGCAGCAACTAAAGTCACCCTCTCCCTCCCTCCTTATATAACCACAATCCCAATCTTACTGATATCTTGAGAAATGATTCATGCATATGGGTTTCCAGGAACCCTAGAACTCTCATGGCCCACTTATAATTTTTAAACCTGTGAAGTAAAACAATGCATACGTATTCTTAAGAAAAATAGAAATTAATCAATGATGCATTGTAACACATTGTTTTCCCCCATAACTATAGTTATGCTAAGACTTCATGTAATATGATTATGAAGCATTTAATTATGTTAATGATTAATAGAAAACATCAGACAACTCATTGAGAAGGAAAATCCTTGAGTATTTTCCATGACATCACAAGTAGGATGTTGAAGTGGACTAGTGAGGTGGAATGGTGAAGTGGACTAGTGAGGTGGAATGGAGAAGTTTCAATGAATAAAATAGGAATCTTCTCAACATTCCATCCACCTACAAAAATGAATACATCACCTTCCAACATACTCAAATCTGCATAGAGACACATGATCAGTTATGGAGAGCAATATTGGTGGTTGAAGTAGTTATAATTACTAACAGATTTGGTGTTTGGAAGAAGCAAAGAGTCAATTGAAAAATTACAGAATAACGTACATGATTCACCCCTTTGAACTCGGGTCCCTGACTAGAGGTATTTTGTCTAGAATTAGCTACGATAATCTTGAGGAATGGGTGGAAGAAGAGACCAAATGTAGAAAAAAATCATAGAGGAGATGATGAGCAAACACATGAGAGAAGAGAACACAATTCATAAAAAGAAGGTTGAAATAAGGCACGATGAAGAGAGTATGAGGACCAGTGTGTAGGGGCTTGACAGACAAAAAATTTCATATAGACAAGAGAGAACAAAGTAAGTTGAATACTCACAAATAGATGTTGTGGTGAGGAAGAGAGAGTCACATGCACAATTATGAACAACAAAATGATTGGGAATTTCTCCTTGAGGGAAAAAGGAAAATTTCCCAAGAAATTAATGGCTACCCTGGAACAAAGACGACCCAAATCTAGACTGGAGAAATAGAGGACCATGACTTGGTGCTTACTGGAAAGAAATCGACACTGGTAAGGGGATATTATTGAGGGACAATATAACAGAAAAGGGACTTCCTTGTGTAGAGGAAATATATTTTGGAAGGTTCATAATAAACCCATGGAGGTCCTGAGCTCAGTGGGAAGAGAGAAAATTTTGTTGTTTCTAGTGGAGTGAAGGAGAGTAACCTTCCTAGACCACTTACTTGATTTGGATTTCAGTTGAATCAGTCCCTTGTGGTATCATGGCTTGTCACAGGGGTGGGATATTGTAGAAAGGAATACTACAACATAGGCTACGATTGGGAGGAAAGGATTCCTCTCTCATTCAATTGGTTGGTTAAACTTTTCAATGAACAAATAAGTGTCTCTATCTTGTTATTTCTGATGTATATTTAGTGATGAAGGAATAATGTTTATGGTTTGAATGATAAATGTGATTAAATGAAGGAATCGTTGAATTCCTGAGTAAATAGGTTACATATTATTGTTTCTACTAATTAACAATGGTAGATAAGAACAACCAAGTAAGTAGTGTTAATACAGAGTGTATCCCTGTGAAAACTACAAGCCTTTGAAATGGAATTCTTTCAAGATATAAATATTGACTATAAGAGTGGTGGAATAATTTCCTTGGTACCTGGGAAGGTCTTTGTGTAGTCAGGTAGCCTTAACCCTATGAAACCTCCTGCTTGAAATGGAAAGTTTGAAGGATGCAAATATTCAACTAGATTTGATGTGAGGACACCTTATTTGAACTTAGAGTGAAGGTGAGAGTTAAAAAAGGTATGGTAAATCCTTAGGGAATAATCCTAAAGGGACCCTGAGTGGTTACGTCCGAAATCAAATTATTATTTTGAATAAAACCCACATTCATAATCATAATGAATCACAATCGTTCATTCAACAAGGTGAAAGGATTCTAACCGTTGGTCGGAAGGAGAGGTCATCAGAATGACCCATTGCACAATTGCAGCGAGATTCTAATGGTGGTGATTTTGAGTCAATGAGATCCATTGATATATCAAAGGACTAGATGTCGGAACCTTGACCATTTATGTCAAATATAAGTCTATCGAAAGGTAGACTATCAAAGGCCTAGAAAGAGGGATTGAGACAAGAGTCCGATGATGAGGGAGTCTGAGGCTACGACGATCCATTTCAAGGTAGAAAATACAGAGCCGTTAACCCTCGTGAAATTACAAGTCCTCGATTGAACCTTGATTTTTAGATGTGATGCAACCAATATTGTTGGATATGTAAGAGTGTGTTCCATCAGAGTGAGCCTATCGAAGTGGCCTATGATACTCAGAGTGGATTCACAATAACAATGGAGGATTTCGAGGAAGAACATGATTCGTAGATTAGAGAGTGGGCATGATGTAATGACAGTCGTAGATCTGTCATGGGCCCCTCTTGCTCACTTAATGTTTGGAAGATAAGGTAGGTGATAACCGCTGGGTGAATTAAGGCATTGATACGATTGGAGTCATTGATTTCCAACTGCAAGGATCATTGGATCTGTCAAAATGACATGTCAGAGAGAAGTCGTTGGAGTGGGGATCCAGATCTGATAATCAGTTGTTCCGATAGAAATGAGTCTGAGTTACCACCAATCATTGATCCAGTGGTGAGGAATGATTATATCCATTCGATTGGGGGTGTTCATATCGTTGGTTGTTGTATTGACCACATAGATGGAGTATTGTTGGTATTTGGAGGTTGAACAAGAATGTTTATCAGAGTAAACGTTGGTAAGGGGAAGTTCTTGCGTATTGACGTGACAAACAAAAATCTAATCCCTTAGCATGAGAGAAAGAGGAAAAATCAAGCATCCCAACAACCTAAGGAGGTTTAGGGGGTGGAGTGTGTTAGAGAGTGGTATCAAAGAAGAGTTCAAACTATAGTCTTGAATGGGTCACCAAGACCGCTTAGCTAATTGAGAAAAGTTTTATTTTCCCAGGGATGCATATTTAAAATGTTGATGTAATGGATAACAATGTTTTACTATTTCAGCACGTAGAACGTATTGAAAGAAAGTAGAGGTGAATGGTGCAGCGTAGCATGGAAGACACCTCACACCTTAGAGATGAGGAATATGATGGTTAGAGGGCCATAGAAACCTCTCCATACTTGGTATCCACTATCAGAATTCTGAAGGTAGATAATGAGAGGCTCATGAGAGCTCAAGACGAGCAATAAAAATTGAATGTGGTGTTACTGTAGAGATTGTCGAAAATTCAAAAACACTTGCAACAAGGTCCAACAACTAGCAATGCAGAGTTGCAACAACCATAGAGATTGAAAATCCCTTCAAATGCCCAAAAACATGGATTATTCCATGGCAATGTAGGAAGGAGTTGTTCCAAGAAGAGGCATCAGGATGCAAGGAAAATAAGATATGGTGGAAGTATTTTCACATAGTCATCTAGTGGGAAGACTACTTCCGAAGAGATATCCTAGAGTGATATTGGATCAAGTGTTCCCAAGGAGAAGAAAAAGAGACACTCACAGAGTTATCTGACCAAAGAATTTAAGAAGGAAAATATGCCTACCTTTGATGAGAAATCAGGAAGGGAGAAGAAGCTAAAGATTGGTTGTTGGGGTTGAAGAAGTATTTTCGAGCACACAACTGCTTGGAAAATACCAAGGAAAATATTGTCATATTCAATCTAAATGGAGGAGCTTCCATATGGTGGGAGGACCTCATGGAAGTCAAAGGACGGAAGGAGAGAAATATGACTTGGAAGTAGTTTGAAAATTATTTTGGAAAGGCTTACATATTAGAGAAGTACTTTTACAAGAATATCAAAGAGTTCCATGAATATAAGTTGGGGAAACTTACCATGGACACCTATGCTAAGATATTTTTAGATGTGTTGAGGTATGTTCCTTACCTAAAGGATGAAAAAGAAAGGATACAATGTTTCCTCAATGGGTTACCACATCCTATTAGGACATAATTGAATTTGATGAACTTAAGACCTTGGAGGATACCATTAGGAAGGCCAAGTATTGCTATGATCAGTCTAAACATAAGCAATATCTCTCTAAGGATTGGAAGAGAAAAGAGAAAAGAGGATTTCAGAAGGAGGGATTCAAATAATTCCCATATAAGGATATGAAGAAAGGTGTTCAATTCATTCAACAGAGAAAAAGTGTGCATCAACAAAATTTTCCATCTTAGAGTGGAAATAGGCCAGCAAAGCAGGCAAGGGGAAGAGTAGAGGAACCAAAGAAAATGCCTCTACAATGTTAGGGTTTTGGAAAGGCACATCTATTAAGAGATTTTCCTCATAGGAAGCATGTCAACAAAAGGGACTATCATGTTCATAAGGCTACTATGGTCAATGATGTGACCATAATTGTGCCAAAAATATATGCAATTGTGGAAAATCGACAAGTAGACCACCAAGCTTCTGTGGTGGAGCTGGAAGGTATAATTTCCAAGAAACCCATTTCTATTTTAATTGACCCTAGATATAACCTTATTTATATCTCACCTTAAGTTTTTGAATCATGTTCCTTACAGAGAAAGAAACATGCAAAGGCATGGTTAGTTTAGTTAGCCATGAGAACAAAGAGAAAGGTGGAAGAGGTAATAGATGCTTGTCCATTTGAAATAAGTGGACTGCATACTCAAGCAACCTTGAATATCGTACCTCTAAGATCATATGATGTGTTGTTAGTAATGGATTGGTTAGTAGTTCACAAAGAAAAACTGAATTGTTATGAGAAAAAATTAGAGTGTGAATATGAAGAAGGAAATGTAAGAGTTTTGTAAGGCATTCATAATCCAGTTTCAATTAAATAAATATCAACATTACAATTCAAGAAATTCAGTTGAAACGGGTGTCCCTTGTATGTAATACAAGTTCTCAATTCAACAAAAAGTAAGGAGTTTAAGTTTGAATATCACCCAACGTTTTGGGAGTTTAGATATGTGTTTCTGTTGAGTCTCACTTTTGACACGTCTAATGCCTGATATCACCCTCTATCTGAGCCTATTATACCTATGCCATGTGTATCTAATTGATTGTTTCCTCCATAAATACACTCGATGACCTTGTTCACGTGCATAAGAGGTAACTTATGATTAAATCATGATTTGTTTAGTTTTATTGAGTTAATTCGATTAAATGCTTGATCATGTATGATCCTAATAAATTTGACTCTTAAGCAGCATGATCTGGTACCCAATCTATTCCGGTACCAAGGCTCCACTTATTCTGATACCAGCCTGTGCTAATCTGGTACTAGAAATAATTCAAAATTTTGGAAAGATTCTAGAGAAAAATCGAGTACATGGGTTTTGTCCACAATGATGTTTTCATGCGGACACGTGGGTCAGAATTCACCCAGATCGCACCTGTGGACCTCCAACTCAGGGGGAATGATTCTGTCAAAATTATAAAAAAAAACTCAAACTGTCAACTTGCGCCTCGATTTACGTGCATATGGTATCAGATCTATAAATTCTAATACATGGGTTTTGTCCAGAATATGACAAATTGAGTAATTGGTGGGTTTTTTTTCAAAATTAGAATTTTTTTGGGAGATATGGGTGGGGGACTAACGTGAATCTGCCCAAATTGTTAAAAAATACAGATTTTTGAGATTTATCCTAAAATTGTAAAAATTGTTTTCTTAGCTTGGGGATTCGGTTTCATCCATTCCTCCATGGATTTTATGTATAAGTAAGACCTCATAGGTCTGAGTAGAAGGGAATTATCATGATGTAATAATGGTTCTTAAAGGAGAATTGTTATGATGTAGAATGGATTCATGAAAATACTCTTTTTGTAAACCTACTTGTTGGAAATTAATGCAAGATTGAATTCGGTGATTTTGTCTCTCTTAGAAGTTAACATCCGGTGATCTAAAAGCTTCCATGTTGGCATTGACAAGGGCCACCAATCCATCTTGGTAAGATTATTGTAAATTGTTAGTGTAGATTTTCATTTCATGTATTTGTTATTTTGATTTCATGTTATTTTGTTTGATTTCACTATTCAAATTTGTTGCAAAATGTGGTAATGCAGGAACAATTGGATCTTCATATTTCACCATACATGAGCTTTAATGGAGCATCCCACTTGTTAGTTTAGTTTCTCTAGGAGATAGATCTTAATTTCATCTTTTCATTTCATGAGCCTCTAATGAACAGATTTGTCACCTAAGAAAGAACCTTTTGATTCATTGTTTGCTTGAGAAATTTTGTTATCAGTTTTCTCTTCTAAGTTTGGAGTTGTATTGTTGAAGTGTACCTAGATTTGATTTCTAAGAGTAGCAACTACAAATAACTAATTCAAATTCCATCTTTCCACTTCATGAGCTTGTAAATGGACAAGGCATTATCTGGGCGAAATCTTTTGAGTGCATGATTGCAAGTTTTGCTTTCTAATTTATGAACTGTGTGAAGAGTGTTATCTTTGAAGTGTGAAAATAGAGCATTGGTTTTTTATATGGTTTTATTGATTGAACTATACTCATCAGACATAGGAACCTATCTTTTTCCGACACATATAGTGCATCAACTCTACTGATTATGAATCCCAATTGATAATTTATGTTTGGTAATATATTATGCAAATGATTGCACCAATATTTTGGCGTCGTTGTCAGGGAGTTGTAAACGATAATAGGTAGTATTAGAATCGGATTTCTTTAATAGTTTTGGATTGGTTTTATGGATGACCTAAGGGTGGAGAGAAGATGGTAAGACGTGCGGAAAGAGCCCACACATCCACTTTGGTGGGGTTGCTCCAAAGTTAGGTTGTCCTCTCTTCTTTTGATGCAAGTATGTTTTTATTTATGCAAATTTAGTTTTCTTTATGCTAACTTGTGTGAGCTGATAACCTGGTGACAACAGGGTCCCAGTGACGCAAGGAGTTCAAGTTTGGTGTGTTTTTCTTTTGCAAATAGTTTTAAAATTTAGATCTTTAATGATAAATCATGTTTGTGGTGCTATAAGAACCCCCCGAGTACTAATCTGTGTTGCGAAACAGGTATCATCAACCAGCTAGAGTAATTCAAGGATGATCAAGAGCTTGAAGAATGTTCCTCCAAGAACTTTCTCACATTCTGGCAGCAACTGGGATATCCGCCTCTCGAGAAGAGCATATCTTCACAGCAGTCAAGAATCTAGTTGTCTCTCCACATGAAGAGTTAGAAGTCCCGTCAGATTCCTCTTGTCAATTTGTTGAAGGGAATAAAGAATCATGGATAGAATTCAATGGAGAGAAACCAATGGAACCTGAGATTGAGGAATCCTTAGCATGTCTCTTAGTAGATCATGTATGTACTCCAAAGACCAATCATCTTGAAGAGGATAATCTGCATTGCATGGTAGAGGAGGACATTCGGTGTGACCTAAACAAAGAAGAGAAACAATAATATAGTGATCCTATTGAAATATGGTTTCAATTAGTTATTAGGTCACACCACTCTTTTATTTATTACTTGATCTCATCATCAAAGAAGTTGGTCCTTCATACTCCGATATGCATTAAAATTGATCTTTTAAACCCGAGTATGGATATATTTCTAACCCTGTTATGCACATGGATTCACTAGAAGTATTTCTATACTTGAAGGACATTTTATTTTGTTCAAATAGAGTGGGAAAGGTAAATAAATAAATAAATGTTGCACATAAGTACAATGCAACCTATCTTTCATACTTTTCATAAATGAGAATGTCAAAAGTTTAAGATCTTTTGTTCCTATAGTAGATTTCCTTTTAAAAAAGTTATGATGATTTTGTTTGGAATCTTATAAGAAGGGAATCTCTTCATCCTCCGAATGCACACATAATACTGGAAGGGTTTCAAAAGCTGAGAAGGCATCCTTGTCAATGGAAGATAACACTTAAGGGAGTGCTTCATGACCTATTTCTTCAAAATTCTTCTTTTTCCTTAAAGTTGTTAAAAATGATGCATTCATTCTTTATATTTACCTATCTATTTTAAGACCGCTATTTCACAAGGATGATCGATTAAGTGATGTTTTAATAACAGTTGAAACTGAATGTTAATTCCAAACTATTTTATTCATAGCTAATAATTCAACTTTTGACATTTTTCCCTAATTTTTTTGTTTTTAAGCATGAATAAAAATCTAGTTTTAATTAGTTGTATTGGTTTGTTTTTAGCAGATGTTCGCAACTCTCTGAGAAGCCCTTTTTAGCATCTCGCATTGTTTGCATGAGGCCATGCAAAACCTTAGGCATGGGGGAGTGGTTGTTGAAACCTTCATATTCTTTTGCAACTTCCGTCGGTGAGGCCAAATCAACATGTTCAGTGCTAGGATTTGATAGTCATTTCCAGAATTCTGGTACCATTCTATTCTGGTACTGCAAAATTGCGTTCATCTGATACTAAACAACATTCATGTGCTCATCCAGTATTGTGTTCATCTGGTATTGATGGTCACCTGTGTACTCATCTGGTACCAAAGGAGGAGGTCTGCACTATTCTGGTATTGAACCACAACTCTGCATTATTTCAGTACTGAAGCACAACCCTGCGTCCATCCGGTACTCAGGTGATCTAGTACTGGTAATGAGGTGTTGGTAGCTCTTATCCTATACTCAATTTTTTTGCTACTCGATTTAAATGCTTCAAGTAATAGGACGTATAAACTCAACATTTTTCGTTTTACTAAAAGAAATTAGACTAATTATGTAGTAAACATATGGTTACTCTCAATTATTGCACGCTCCCTACCATGAAATTTTGCAAGCCCTCGTATACATCTCCTCGTATATTATCATTGAATTCCTTGGTTAAGTGGTTGTCATCATGAATGAGCAAAAATCATCCATCATGTCACTCTGTTTATACCCCTTTCTTTGTTCCGGTACTGCTTTATTTCGGTACTGTCCTATTCCGGTACTATCTATTATGGTAATGCAGAAACATGTTTTGATACCAATTACTTATCTGGTACTTATGCCAAAGTGATATGATCTTTGTCATGTGCTTAACATTGTTTTCACTTTAGGTAATTGGAGGTATGGTCTAATCTCTTCATGTTCTTTCTATCAAGGATCATTTAAGTCTTGTGTTGAATTATTTTTACTCTCATGTGCATCTTCCTCCTACATTTCTACACTCATCCCTAAATGAATCATCCTTTCTCTACCTTTAGGAAGATATTTTTCACATTTAGCTCTATATGATAATGGGTGCACTTGTCTTATTACCTCATTATTTTGAAGAAGTGATTGCTAATTGAAATATCCATTGAAAAGTGGGGACACCATTATGTATAATACTAACCTAGTTGATTCAACAAGTTCTTATCCAAGTTTATCTTTACAAGTTTCTCTTGAGAGGTATTGATGAAAACCTCATGTGGTGGACCGCCCTTGCAAAACCGCAATGAACTTTCATGAGAACCCTAATAGGATTAACTAGAGGGACCTCTTAGTCATTATCCGAGATGTTTCATTATACATTGAATAGCTGAGATTTAAGTTGAATGTGGATGATGTCACCCTTGGGATAATTGCAAACAATTAATTATGTGCCTAATAAATCTAAAACACTCTCATACCACCTGCCTTCCTTATACTCTAAAACTGTCTATGAACAATATACATCATTCTAAATCTTTTGAGTAATATAATAAAAAGGAAGTATTAGGAAGTACAAGTAAACCCGTTGGGGTACTGAACAGGCCTGCTGGCAGCGGGGCCATGCTTGTATGGTACTAAGGTAAACCTGTTAGGGTATTGAACAGGCTTGTTGGCAGAGGGGCTATGCCAGGTAAAGGGAGTTGAAAAACATAAAGTGACACACCTAAAACTGCACAAAAACCCTTGGGTCTCATTCTGAAGAAATCACTATCAAATCAAGGCTAGGAGATGGCCTTTATATCTCTCAAATGATGTTCTTAAGAACCTTCAAGTATCCAATTTAGAGTTATATCTTTAAAAAAATAGGTTTGCATGAGAAGTGGGACCCTTAGTATGTGTAATTCACCTTACCTAAGCAAGAAGAGCTTCATCTCTAAAAACTTGGATCTGAAACGAGTTAATCATCTTGGGATGTATTCCTTTATGTGTTCCTCTCTTCAAATGATATCTAAACTATGCTTATATCACTTTTGTTTTAAAGGTRATCTAGCCAGGGGGGCCWATTAGTCAAAGTCATTATGAAAACTMTTGGCCACTATCCTATAATCATATTAGAGCCACATCCATCCMTTTCTCYTAACTATGATCCACAAYAKATTGGATAAGACTTAACRTCAAATCACTAACAGATCTWATCCATTACTCATGACTCCASTWTGTCACCATAAMTACTTTGCCATGAGTAAGAATGTGAAGCATAAGCCAAGAAGTTTATATTRTTTAAATAGGAACTTAAGAGCTGMAGAAKGATGAARCTTCAGGGAATGCTTGATCGAGTGAAGAGTATMATCAATTGTGAAATTTTGAAGACCATTGYTGCATGAGGACATGCAATGACTTAAGCATGGGGGAATGTTGAGTCTCAGTTTTGACACTTCTAATTCCCTATATTACCCTCTATCTGAGCCTATTATACCTATGCCATGTGTATCTAATTGATTGTTTCCTCCATAAATACACTCGATGACCTTGTTCACATGCATAAGAGGTAACTTATGATTAAATCATGATTTGTTTAGTTTTATTGAGTTAATTCGATTAAATGATTGATTATGTATGATCCTAATCACTTTGAATCTTAAGCAGCATGACCTGGTACCCAGTCTATTCCGGTACCAAGGCTCCACCTATTCCGGTACCAGCCTATGCTAATCCGGTACTAGAAATAATTCAAAATTTTGGAAAGATTCTAGAGGAAAATCGGGTACATGGGTTTTGTCCACAATGATGTTTTCATGCAGAAAAATAGGTCATAATTCACCCATCTCACATGTGTGGACCTCCATCTCAGGGGGAATGATTTTTCCAAAATTATAAAAAAAACTCAAATTGCCAACTTGCATCTCGATTTTCGTGCATATGGTATCAGATCTATAAATTCTAATACATGGGTTTTGTCCAGAATATGAAAAATTGAGTTAAAAACAGTCATTTTTCAAAATTAGAATTGGTTTGGGAGATATGGGTGGGGGACTAACGCGAATCTGCCCAAATTGTTAAAAAATACAGATTTTTGGGATTTATCCTAAAATTGTAAAAATTGTTTTCTTAGCTTGGGGATTTGGTTTCATCCATTCCTCCATGGATTTTATGTATAAATAAGACCTCATAGGTCTGAGTAGAAGGGAATTATCATGATGTAAGAATGGTTCTTAAAGGATAATTGTTATGATGTAGAATGGATTCATGAAAATACTCTTTTTGTAAACCTACTTGTTGGAGATTAATGCAAGATTGAATTCAGTGATTTTGTCTCTCTTAGAAGTTAACATCTGGTGATCTAAAATCTTCCATGTTGGCATCGGCAAGGGCCACCGATCCAACTTGGTAAGCTTATTGTAAATTGTTAGTGTAGATTTTCATTTCTTGTATTTGTTATTTTGATTTCATGTTATTTTGTTTGATTTCACTATTCGAATTTGTTGCAAAGTGTGGTAATGCAGGAATAGTTGGATCTTCATATTTCACCATACATGAGCTTTAATGGAGCATCCCAATTGTTAGTTTAGTTGCTCTAGGAGATAGATCTTAAGTTCATCTTTTCATTTCATGAGCCTTTAATGAATAGATTTGTCACCTAAGAAAGAACCTTTTGATTCATTGTTTGCTTGAGAAATTTTGTTATCAGTTTTCTCTTCTAAGTTTGGAGTTGTATTGTTGAAGTGTACCTAGATTTGATTTCTAAGAGTAGCAGCTACAGATAACTAATTCAAAGTCCATCTTTCCACTTTATGAGCTTGTAAATGGACAAAGCATTATCTGGGTGAAATCTTTTGAGTGCATGATTGCAAGTTTTGCTTTCTAATTTATGAACTGTGTGAAGAGTGTTATCTTTTAAGTGTGAAAATAGAGTATTGGTTTTTTATATGGTTTTCTTGATTGAACTATACTCATCAGACATAGGAACCTATCTGTTATCGACATATATAGTGCATCAACTCTTTTGATTATGAATCCCGGTTGATAATTTATGTTTGGTAATATATTATGCAAATAATTGCACAAACAGTTTCCATAGCAGTTTCCTAGACTTCCTCCAAAGAGGGAACTTTATTTTTCCATAGATCTTGTGCATGTAGCAGTAACAACATCAAAAGTACCCTATAGGATGAGCACACCAGAATTTGTGGAGATGAAAGTACAACTAAAAGAGATGTTGGATAAAGGGTACATCAGGTCAAGTGTGTCCCCATATATGGGTAGCACCAACATTGTTTGTGAAGAAAAAGGATGGTACATTACACTTTTGTATTGACTACAAGCAATTGAACAAGATGAACATCAAGAATAAGTATCCATTGCCCATGATCAATGATCTTTTTCATCGTCTCAGAGAAGATATAGTCTTCTCTAAGATTGATTTGTGATCTAGATATCATCAAGTTAGGATTAAGGATGAAGACATCCACAAGATATCCTTTAGAATGAGATATGGACACTGTGAGTTTGTAGTGGTGCCATTTGGACTTACTAATGCACTAGTTACCTTCATGTGCTTAATGAATAGTATTATCAACAAATGTTTGGATAAGTTTGTATTAGTGTTTATTGATGATATTATGGTGCATTCCAATACTAGAAAAAAGAATGAAGATCATCTCAGAAAGGTGTTACAAGTATTAAGAGGTCACCAAATGTATGGTAAGTTCAACAAGTGTGAATTCTTTCAAAAGGAAATCCAGTATTTGGGCTACACAATCTCAATAGAAGGAGTGGCAGTAGATCCTGAAAAGATCAATGCAATTATGGATTGGCTCGTCCCTCGAAATGTGATGAAAGTAAGATCTTTCGTGAGGTTACTTGGATATTATAGAAGGTTCATTAAATGATTTTCCAAGATTGGTCATCTCATTACTTCATTACAGAGGAAAGGGAATAAATTTATATGGTCAACAGAGTGTGAAGCCATCTTTCAACAATTGAAGCATCTTTTGACCAATGGCCCTATTTTTAAGATTGTGGACCCTGAAAAGGATTTCTTGGTTTGCATTAATGCTTGCAAAAAATGAATTGATAGAGTTATTATGCAAGAAAGGAAAGTGACCAGTTATGAGTCACAAAATCTAAATGAGCATAAGCAATGGTATGTCACCCATGATTTGGAACTCACAACAATTTTTCATGTGTTGAAGATGTGAAGACATTACTTTCTTGGAAGAAGGTTTTCCCTTATGACAAACCATTATGGTTTGAAGTATTTGTTTGACTAGCCATGGTTGAATTCTAGACATGTCGGATGGATGACACTGATTAGCGAGTTTGATTTTGAGATCAAACATATCAAGGGAAAGGAAAACAGAGTGGTAGATGCACTCAGTCAGAGTGTGCAAACTATACACTTAGCAACAACTAGTGTAGGAGAGCCTAACATCAAGCAAAGGATAGGAACCCTCTTACAAGAAGAATAGATTTTCAATCAGATAAGAGAGGGAATGCAACAAGAACCCACTAAGAAAAATTATGAAGGGTATCATCTTACAATTGATAAATTGTTGTCTTACTACAAAAGGTTGTATGTTCCTAACTTAACAAAGCTGAGACATCCGTTTTTGGATGAATTTCATAGGAGACCTTATGTGGGACATCCTAGTTATCAGAAGATGATAACAACAATAATATAGTCTTATTAGTGTTCAAGAATGAAGCAAGACATTGTTGAATATATTTCTAAGTGTTTGGAGTGCCAACAAGTCAAGGTTTAACAAAAGAACCATGTATGACTATTACGACCATTGCCAATTCCAAAATGGAAATGGGAGATGATCTCCATGGATTTTGTTATTGGTTTTACAAGGGCAATTAGGAAACATGATGCAATCATGGTAGTAGTGGATAAGTTGAGCAAGGAAGCTCACTTTATTCCCATCAAATCTACTTTTAAGGATATAGATGTTGATATTTTATGAAGGAAATTTTCAGATTTCATGGCTTACCCACGACCATAATCTCATAAAGAGATGCGAAGTTCACTTCAAACTTTTGGAAATGTTTGTTTGCATGTTTGGGAATGTAGTTGGAATTTAGCATGGCCAACCATCCTCAAAAATATGGTCAGACCGAAAGGGCGAATAGAGTGTTGGAAGCCATTTTAAGGATGCATGTTATGCATCAACCCAAGCAATGGGAAGAATATCTACCCCTGGTAAAGTTTTCCTATAATAATGGTTATCAAGAATCATTGAAGATGAGCCCATTCAAGGTTCTATATGGAATGAAGTGCAGAGTTTCAATTAGTTGGGATAGTCCAATGGACTAGATCAAACTTGGACTGGAACTACTGAAGGAAATGGAACGAGAAATGATCAAGATAAGGCATAATTTCAATGTAGCCCAAGATAGATAAAAGAGCTATGCAAATAGTAAAATAACTCATAAAGAGTTCAAGGTGGGAGATCATGTGTATCTCAGAGTGAAACCTAAGAGGATTTCCCTAAGGATGGGGACATGTTTTAAGTTAGCATGCCAATATTGTGGACCATTTGAAGTCCTAGAAAGAGTGGGGCCAATAGCATGTAGACTTTCCTTTCCACCTACTGTTAGAGCTCATAATGTGTTCCATGTGTATTTATTGAAGAAATATGTTCTTTATTCTAATCATGTTATTGATTGGATTGTGATACAAGTGGAACCAAAGGGAGAATTCTAGTTGGAATCTCAACACATCCCGGACAGGAGAGAAACATTTTTTGGAATTGATCCATCATGCATGTCATGGTGCAATGGAATCACTTTAGAACAGATGAGGCTAATTGGGAACTAGAATATTCCATGAGAATGGAATACCTATTTTGTTTTATGTATAATTGTATATATACATGGTGTTTTAAACATTGAGGACACAATTCCTTTAAGGGGAAGGGGAATGTAACACCATGTTTTCCCCCATAAATGTATTTATGTTAATACTTCATGTATGTAAATGTGAATGAACCTACATAGATAATATCTAGCTAGCAAAAATGCATACATAGTTTGTAGAGAGTGAGAAAGGAGAGAAACATGAGAGAAAGAATGGAATAATTCTATTAACCAAATGAATGAATGATAATTTACACATGATATACTTTATATAACTCAACTAATGTGCAATGGAGGAGAACAAATGTGCCATAGTGGTGGTATAGAGTGATCTAGACACACACTGGTAGTTACCAGAGTAAGATGGCACCTAGTCTCAATTAACTAGTCTCTTATTCTTCAGTTAACTGACTGAAACATAGTGAAGTGAGGAGGAGATTAGGGAATCATGAGTAATTCGTTAGTATAGTGATAATCCCAAGGAAAATGCGCATTACCTGGTGATTATCCCAATGTTTCATGGTGTTGATCCTAATGTGGCATCTAGTCTCCACTCAACTGATCAAAATGAAGCGTGAACTGAAGAGAATATTCTCCTAGAATGTAGGAAAATGAATATTCTCCCTAAAATATAGGAGACTGAATAATGACCAATAAACATAGGGAAAACCTTAGGAAAAATAAATCTTAGGTGTGTGTGAAGTATCTCCAACACCCCCCTTGAAAATCACTATGGTGAAAATAAAGAATGGGCCCCGACAACGAGGCCATGTCAGGTACCCAAATACAAATGATACATTGAAATAAACAAGGAAAGAGGGAAAACCTCATGGGAAAACCCCCCCTCAAAGTAAAATGTATGTAAAAATAAGAACTGACAGTTGCTAGGAAATTGTGTCCTTCACTCTAAGACGATTGTGCAGAGAATGGAACTTCTGCTCAGTGAAGGTCTTGGTAAAGATGTTTGTAGTTTGTCCTGTTGAAGGAAATAATTGTAGGTCGATGATCCCCTTGTGTACTAAGTCCTAGATGTAGTGCATGTGGATGTCTATGTTCTTCATCTACTTCCTATGAACTAGATATCTGTAGAACTTTAGAGTGATTTGGTTGTCACACCAGATGACGATTGACTGATGTAACTGAATGCCCAACTCAATGAGAAAATGTTGTAGCCACGTAGCTTGAATGGTTATGTTAACTACCCCTTTGTACTCTTCCTCGGCTGAATATAGAGAAATAGCAGCATGCTTCTTGCTCGACCAATAGATGGGCCTGGAACCCAGACTGAGTGAGTAACCATATGTGGACTTGCGATCAATTATATCACCAACCCGGTCATAATTAGTGAACCCGATGAGGTCCAATATAGAGTTTGTTTCATAGTAAATCCTGAAGGTGATGGTGCCCTGTACGTATAGAAGGATATACTTTGAAACCTACCAATATAACTCATGTGATGCCTACATGAACCTAGATACTGCTCCAACTACATAGGAGAGGTCTGGTCTGGAGTATGTGAGATACAACAATCTCCCCACTAGTTGTTTGTACAATGTGTTTTCCACCAGTGGAGTGTCCTCGCCATCCTCAAGTCTGAATCCTGATAGGAAAGGATTCAGGGAAGAATTCTAGTCTGTCATGTGAAATATCTCAAGGAGATCTCGTGCATACTTGGCATGAGATAGTTTGATGCATGATGCATCCTGACTAATCTAGAGTCCAAGGAAGAAATGTAGTGGACCCATGTCCGTCATTAAGAACCTGTTAGCGATATTTCTTGTCTCGGGACAAGAAATAGAAACAAGACAGCGAAATTACCGAATCCCCGAGAGTTAATAGGGACCGTCCATCTGGAAAGGACGTGTGGTCGGAGATCAGCGTTATCGGGGAGGGTCCCGACAGGGAAGCGTCCATTGGAGTTGAGGCCATCGGGATATCGGAGATCCCGGGAGCGAGAGTTTTGTGCATTACAAAATCGCGATGCGCGTTTTCCCGATCGTGACAAAGGTGGACCCCAGAAGAGGTCACGCGAGAAAAGGACAGGTGGCAGGCGAAATCGGGATTCGACATATCGCGAGTCCCGTGGGATTATGCTTTTTGGCATCGAAAAGTCTGAAACACCAACGAGGTAAGGTCATAGTCATGGGTGACGGTCATGTTGGCCAGGGCTAAGCCAGGAGGGCCAGAGCGTGGAAGCGCTCATCGAAGAATCGGGGATCGGGGATTCAAAAGGACAGTGGTTGGTGGCAGCGGAAAGTCAGAAGCCCCGAAACCCCGATATAGAGTCAGGGATCACCACGGCTAGGTGCAGAGGCCGAGAGGAAAGTCAGAAGGACCTGTGGATCGAGTTTTCACAGTGATTCCCGAAAGGAATCTAAAGCACTGCTTCGGCTCAGAAGAGGGGATTTAAAACGATTCTGAGAGCAGGAAGGCACGGTGATGTCCCAGGTACCTATTTGATGTGGGCTAAATTCCAGTAGCTACCAGGAATGAATGAAGAAAAGAGAGGGTGGTTGAGGCCTCGCCTCAATCATTAATTGCAAGGCATGGAGGGTCTGACCAACAGTCTTCTCAAGAGGGTCCTGTGTACCCATTCTTCCAGAGAATCCAGGCCCGATTTTGCGACCAGTCGGAGGAGGTCTACACACGCTAGCTCGGCATTTAAATGGCTCAGTTACTCCCCATGATGGAGCCATGCGCAGTTAATATGGCGTCTGTCATGGGTGCATGATCGTCCTGAGTCTGCATGGGCAGACTGTCAGAAGCCATGCAGACGCATTTATTTAATGCAGTGTCTCATTTTCGCTGTTGTGTTTTGTTTTGAGTATATGTAGGCATTTTCGCCATTTTTGTAAGGATCGATGGTTGAGCAGAGCTCCCTATTGTAATGTTTAGCTGCTATTTCAGTTTCCAGCTTATGTATCTGTATATGAGATTTCTTGTTTTATGATAGACAGTTCTTCTTTACCCGTCTAGTTTTTCATCTTATGCTAGGAAAGTTCGTGATTGACTGAGTCGCGTGAATTGTTGCCTTTTTGTTATGATAAATGATTTATTGTGGCATTATTGTATTTTTTGGTGCTCTGTATTTAAATGCAAGAAGATCTTGTGTTTGGATGCCTTATTCTATAGTCTGTTAGGAACCTGCTATTTATAACAGACCTTCGCACTCTTCTCCATAAGTCTTCCGCCTGTTCACCCTTTACTACAGCTCACTGTCTGAAATTTACGCAAGACCTCACTTGCTCATACATACTTGGCCTGTTTTCAGAGTTGGAACACTACTGTTTCGAGTTTCCTTCCATTTGATCACCCATATATGAACAATCGTGACATAAAACTGATGGGCGTCGGGCTCTTCTCCTGCTAGCAATCCAGGAGTGACTTCCGACACCAACATTTCTGGCGCCGTTGCCAGGGACGAAGTTGAATATTTTCCCTGGGCAGAATGACAACGATCAACTGATTTTGAAGGTGCATCAGAAATCAGAATTATTTAGATTGCTACTGTGCACCTGGAGACTCCACTGTGGCAACTCCATTGTTTCCACTTTACTGTTTCAGTTGTGGCCACTATTGGCACACCTAAAAGCTGACCCAGAGGAGCTTTCTCGAGAAGGTTTCAGCGGCTTCTTTTTCAGCCTGAGAAGTTTCCTGGGGTAATGATAATGTTAAGATCTGGCCTTTGATGGTGAACAATGACCAGACACATTCGAAGTTGCGCATCTTTCACCTGGCGACTCCACTGGTTCGATATGGAGGAAATCCTGGCTCAAAGGTTTGCTCCGTTTAATTTTCCTGCTATTCCTGGTTTTCCTAATGTTGTCCCCTCTATGGATGAATGGGGCGATTATTTGCCCAGATTTAGAGAGCGTGAAGAGGACAACCCTGCTCATCACCTCAGTGAGTTTCATGAACTCATGCATCAGTGGGAGATACATCATGAGGATGTATTACTGAAAATTTTCATGTTCTCGTTAGCAGGGGATGCGCGTAAATGGTATCATTATTTACCCCCTGCTAGCATTTCTTCACTCAGTGAATTCCACGCAGATTTCACCACCTATTGTCAGAGGTTGTATTCCCCTGAGTTAATTTTTCATAATTGTTGTGAGGGATACCACAAATCTATACAAGAGAAAGTTGTTTCAGACGTAAGCTCTGGGAAGGATCTTGATGACCTGGATAAGGAATCAGTCCTTTCTCCTCCCCATTCTTCTGCTTCGGGAGAAGTTATGGAACTGATAAAATCTATCACTGCCAGACTTGACGGGTTGGAAGCTGAACAATACACTGAGGATTTCCCATCCTTTGAAGCAGAGGCCCTTAGCAGCTCTACTGAGGGCGATTATGAAAAAAGCTTTCCCACGGGGCCTGTTTATGGTCATTATGAATCTGACCCATGGGAGAGCCAAGAAGAAGAAATCCTCCCAGATATGATTATGTCTGATGAGGGTTGTAAGGATAGAAGTCTGGGGGAGGAAGTTGCTCTGAGTGAACTAATGATATCTCTCATCGCCCAACATGCAAGGTTAAAATCTGAGGACAATGGGGAGGATTTTCCAGTCTCTAAGGCAGATGTTCTAGATGGCTCTCTCGAGGAGAATATTGAAGATCCCGTAAGCGCATTAACATATGTCCCCGATGAGCTTGCTATCTCAGAACAGAACGATGAAGTGGTAGTTGGGGAAGAGGACTATTCTCTTTTTCTTCACAAGATTTCTCATGATGTATTTACATTTGGGATTGGAAAGGAGGATCTGGAGATCGTTCCTTTTTTGCAAGATGAAGAAGTCTGGTGCTCACCCAGCTTTAACGACTATTCAGTTGAGGAGCAGCAGAGCCCCACATCACAGATTGATGACCTGGGTAACATCCAGCCCGTGTATGACAACTACGAATCAGGTTCTGAGCTGGACACCCAGAACTTCCAAGAGAATATTGTAGATCCTTCTCCTCTGTTCACAAATGAAAGACAATGCGAGGAAGTCAGCCCCCCTATGAAGAAAATTGAAAAGCAGAGCTCTCCCACAGGTCCTATCTATGATGATTATGACTCTGACCCTTGGGAGAGCCAAGAAGAGGTACCAGAAGAACCAGAGGAGCAGTCAAAAATGCAGTTTACAGACTGCGCAGAGCCATTCAGTGAGCAACCACCACCTGAGATCAGCGAGCCCATTTCAGTTATTCACCCTCTTGTGCTTATTAGAGATATCCGGTCGCAGGTGAACAACTGTGTAGCAGAAGAGGTCGTCTATCGCCAATTTCCTGGAATTGGCCACTCATTTGATGACCTTGTCAGCGAATACATGGAGTGGCATTTCCCTTATGTTTTGGAGCCACCCTATTTCATCTCAACTCCATCCTGTAAGGAGGAGTTGAGGAGTGTAGTCGTTATGCTGTCACGGTTACACCATCTGCTGGTGATCATCGACAGAAGGAAGGAGCTTCTATCCAGTAAGCTGCTTGAATGGCTATGGTGGAAGTTCTCTTTCACCTTGCCCATATAAAATATTTTATTAGTTTAGGATTGTATATAAATAAGCTCCTTTGAGCATGTAGCTTTATTTTGTTACTTTTATTTTTCAGCCTGTATTTTCAGCAGTGAGATGTTTTCAGCATGACTCCATAGCCCAACAACAAAGCACTGAAGCTGCAGAATGAGTTCTTAGAGCATCGCAGGGACGACTCTATCCCGCATGGAGCCTAATGTTAGCGATATTTCTTGTCTCAGGACAAGAAATAGAAACAAGACAATGAAAGTCCCGAATCCCCGAGAGTCAATAGGGACCGTCCATTTGGAAAGGACACGTGGCCGGAGATCAGATTTATCGGGGAGGGTCCTGACAGGGAAGCGTCCATCGGAGTTGAGGCCATCGGGATATCGGAGATCCCGGGAGTGAGAGTTTTGTGCATTGCAAAATCACGATGCGCATTTTTCCGATCGTGACAAAGGTGGACCCCAGAAGAGGTCACGCGAGAAAAGGACAGGTGGCAGGCGAAATCAGGATTCGGCATATCGCGAGTCCCGTGGGATTATGCTTTTTGGCATCGAAAATTCCGAAACACCGATGGGGTAAGGTCATAGTCATGGGTGACGGTCACGTTGGCCAGGGCTAAGCTAGGAGGGCCAGAGTGTGGAAGTGCTCATCGGAGAATCAGGGATCGGGGATTCACGAGGACAGTGGTTGGTGGCAGCGAAAAGTCCGAAGCCCCGAAACCCCGATATAGAGTCAGGGATCACCACGTCTAGGTGCAGAGGCCGAGAGGAAATTCAGAAGGACCTGTGGATCGGGTTTGCACAGTGATTCTTGAAAGGAATCTAAAGCGCCGCGTTGACTCAGAAGAGGGGATTTAAAATGATCCTAAGAGTAGGAAGGCACGGTGATGTCCCAGGTACCGATTCGATGTGGGCTAAATTCCAGTAGCTTCCAGGAATGAATGAAGAAAAGAGAGGGTGGTTGAGGCCTCGCCTCAATCATTAATTACAAGGCATGGAGGGTCTGACCAGCAGTCTGCTCAGGAGGGTCCTGTGTACCCATTCTTCCAGAGAAGCCAGGCTCGATTTCGCGACCAGCCGGAGGAGGTCTACACACGCTAGCTCAGCATTTAAATGGCTCAGCTACCCCCCTTGATGGAGCCATGCGCAGTTAAGATGGCGTCTGTCATGGGCGCACGATCGTCCTGAGTCTACATGGGCAGACTGTCAGAAGCCATGAAGACGCATTTATTTAATGCAGTATCTCGTTTTTGCTGTTGTGTTTTTTTTTGAGTATATGTAGGCATTTTCACCATTTTTGTAAGGATCGATGGTTGAGCAGAGCTCCCTATTGTAATGTTTAGCTGCTATTTCAGTTTCCATCTTATGTATCTGTATATGAGATTTCTTGTTTTATGACAGACAGTTCTTCTTTACCCGTCTAGTTTTTCATCTTATGCTAGGAAAGTTCGTGATTGACTAAGTCGCGTGAATTGTTGCATTTCTGTTATGATAAATGATTTATCGTGGCATTATTGTATTTTCTGGTGCTCTGTATTTAAATGCAGGAAGATCTTGTGTTTGGATGCCTTCGTCTATAGTCTGTTAGGAACCTGTTGTTTATAACAGACCTTCGCACTCTTCTCCATAATTCTTCCGCCTGTTCACCCTTTACTACAACTCACTGTCTGAAATTTACGCAAGACCTCACTTGCTCATGCATACCTGGCCTGTTTTCAGAGTTGGAACACTACTGTTTCGAGTTTCCTTCCATTTGATCACCCATCTATGAACAATCGTGACATAAAACTGATGGGCGTCGGGCTCTGCTCCTGCTAGCAATCCAGGAGTGACTTCCATCGCCAATAGAACCTATCATGAAGAATCCTCTTGACTGTAGTAATCATTGAAGTCGAACAATTGGTAATAAGAAAATCATCAGCATACAAAACTAGGAGTAGAAGTGAATAAGTTGTCATGAGAATGTAAACATTTGGGTCTGAATTACAATGTACAAAGTTATGTGAAAATAGGTAGGATTCCATCTTGGCATACCATTCTCTTGGGGCCTACGTGAGTCCATAAAGGTACTTCTTCATTCGACAGACCAAAGATGAATCCTGCACAAATCTCTGGGCTGCTCCATATAGATCTCCTCAGAGAGATCATCATGAAGAAATGCATTCTTCACATCCATATTATGGACTTCCCATCGCTTGGATTCCACAATGGAAAGTGCCAAACATATGGAATTCATCTTTGCTAATGGAGCGAAGGTCTCATCATAGCCAATATCGTGGACCTGCTGAAAGCCTTTGGAAAATAGCATGGATTTGTATTTGCTAACCTATCCATCTGGTGCACTCTTGGTCCTGTAGACCCATCTACACCTGACAAGTTTCCTTCCTGAAGGAAGGGGAACCATATCCCAAGTATAGTTCTCAAGAAGGGATTTGTACTCCTCCTGCATGGAAGATTCCCAAAAGGGATTTCCAGTAGCCTTTCCATATGACTTTGGATTTGAATACTGAACCAAGAAAATATGCCTAGGTGGCATTGGTTTAGTGGCAGTGAGTGCAAAAGGAGGCTCCTCAAAATCAAATTGAGTCCTCCTAGTATCAGTTAGATCCCCAACAAGATCTTCTACATCCTGAAGAGTAGTCTTGGACCACTTGGGCCTCTGCTCTGGCTCTGCATCTGCATCTGCATGCACTAACTCTGCATCTGATTGTACTAATTCTGTATATGAATTATCTGAACCCTCTAAATCATAACTCTCATTTGAATAAGAGTTGACATGTGCATGCTCATCATCTCTGACAGGTGGAAGAACAAAAGTGTCTGCATGCGACTGTTGAGGTACATGAGAGATACTTTCCTCAAATCGAACACTACGCTCAATGATGATTTGGTATGAGGAGAGATCAATGACTCTGTATCCCTTCACACTGTTGAGGTATCCAACAAATATACACTATGTGCTATGTGGATCAAGTGCCTTCCTCTTCTCAGAGGGAATCCTGGCCCATGCATGAGAATTGAATATACGAAAGTGGGTCACTTCCAGTTTGAGGCCGCTCCAAGCCTCGTAGGGGGTCTTATCCTTGACAGATCTATGGGGAGATCTATTTTGGATGTAGGTTTCACAATTAAGTGCTTCAGCCCATAATCTTTGTGGCAGTGAATTTGCATGTAGCATGCAAGATGCCATCTCTTTCAAAGATCTATTTTTCCGCTCAACAAATTCGTTTTATTGCGGAGTACAGGGATTTGTGTCCTGCAATTGAATCTCGGCCTCAATACAAATATTATGTATCTCATGGTTGACATAATTCCCCCCATTATATGTTCATAAGGATTTGATCTTCTTTCATCACTGTGTTTCAACAAGGGCTTTGAAATCTTTGATGTGTTGAAAGACCTATGATTTTTGCCTAAGAAACAAAGTCCATGTGAAGCATGAGAAATCATCAACAAAAATGAGAGCGTACCTTGCTTTACTGATTGATGGATGTGGAAAATGGCCCATTAGATCACTATGGATCAGATCTAAAGGAAAGGAGGCCTTATGAGTCTTTCCTTTGTTGAATTTCTCTTGAGGGTGTTTTCTAAGAACACATCCCTCACAAATTCCTTTGGAGAAGTGAATGTCAGGTAGACCATCAACCATTCCCTTCTTGCTAAGTTGTTGCATATATCTGAAATTTAAATTCCTGAGCCTTTCGTGCCATATTCTATTGCTTTCATTAGCATGGGTAAGCAGTAATGGAAAATCTGGTTCAATAAATTCAAAAAAAGTGTAGAGTCTGGATTGATTATTTACCTCATCGGTATCAACTTTGGAATTGGTTTGCATGTCATAGATATCCACAACATCAAGTGTGAATATGACTCTCTTTTCGATGCTGGAGCTTTTCATCTGATACATAGAGAGAATATTGACGGAAAGTTGGGGAACGTGGAGCACATTCTCGATGCTTTCGTTTGTGAGTTCAATTCTTCATTTGCTAGTGACCTCGACCTGAGAGTTTCCCCCATTAGAATAGGAGGACCTTTGCATACGTCCAATGAAGAGTATACTTCTTTTGTGGAAGACATGTGGTGTGGGGCACCTGAATCTACAATCCAAGCATTGGGAGAGGAGTTGATGACAATCAAAGTATGGCTAGAATTTCCTTTCTTGGGATTCTCATCTTCTGGCTTCTTCTTCTTGGAACCCTCAGGGATGCGATCTCCAAGGTTATTTGTTCAAGTATTTGGTCCATTTTATTTATATGTTTTTGCATACATGTGGATTTTGTATGGAATCCTTTATGGAAGTAAGTGCATTTCTCCCCTTTTCTTCCCTTTCCACCTTTGGATCTGGAGGCATCATTGTATGGTTTTGAGTACCCTTCCTTCTTTGGATTAACATGTTCTTTATTTTTGTCTTTGTCTTTATATTTCTGATTTGGATCATTGTTTCCATCTTGCACAACAAGTGCATGTGACTTTGGGCCTTTGAGTTTTCCCATGTTGATGAGCTTGTTTTTCTCTTGCATCAGAGACTTGATAAAGACCTCAAGAGAAGTTATTTTCTGTTAAATTTATAGATGTTATTAAGTTCTTTTCAATTTACTAGAGCATAACAACATAAGTAGGATCACTGAAAGAAACACAATCACAAGGCACACAACATTTTATCCTGTGAAACCCTCATGGGGGAGAAAACCCAGCAAAAACTTCCTCAATAATAGATTGCCAAGACAATGCCAAGACTTAAGACAAAACCATTAAGAAAAGACTAGGCCTGAGAATGTGGCTCTCTCTCCTTATTCTTGCAACTACAACTATCATCAAAATATGTGCACTAGAAGTGTGAGTGAGTGAGTGAACAAATGAGGTTCCCTCCTCACTTATAAATACTAGTTGAGGAGGCGCTAGGGTTATGTATATTCATCAAGTAGGGACGAATTCTCCCAATAGTGGTTAAAACCACTTTATTAAATCCCAGGGGCCGACTTTACAAACACCACCATATAACTATGGTTTGACCAATCCAAAAAATAGGATTTGGTCTTATACAAAACCTGACATGATCAATCCACAAAAGGGGATTTTATCTGTAAGATAAGAACTCAATTATAATTAGAATATTCTTTGAAGTTACAATATTTCAACACTCCCCCTTAACGAGAAGGGTATTCTACTGACATAACTCAATACAACATCATCATGAGAGAGAGAGAGAGGGAAGCAACATCATCAACATCTGTAACACTGACTAACATATCTAAAAATCATCAGAAGTTTTTCTCATCATCAATAACATCATCATTCACAACATGGAGTTGGAGTAGCATCATCATCATCATCTGCATCAACATGAATTAGCATAACACTAACGCAACAATATCACCAACACCATCATCAATAGCATGAGGTTAATACAACAACATCATCAACAACACGAGGTCGATACAACATCATCAACAACAACAGGGTTGATACATCAACAAAAACACGAGGTTGAAACAACAACATCATCAACACGAAGCTGAGATAACAAAATCATTGTCATATGGAAACATAATGAGGCAGGTGTAACAACAACATTTTGTGGTACTCTGACAGACAATCCTTACCAGACCTTTGGGATCTTCCCAGGAATCATAAGATTCCCTAGGATATAAAATCCTAACGGAGCTACCACATGGTACTCTGACAGGCCGTCCTTACCGAACCTTCGACATCTTCCAAGGAATCAAGAGATTCCCTGGGATATAAAATCCTAACGGAGCTACCATAACTGACCATAGCTGACATATACATGCACATGTACTCTGACAGACTGTCCTTACCAGACCTTTGGGATACGTCCAGGGATGATCAATCCCCTAGGATATAAAATCCTAACGGAGCTACCCGCTATTGATCAGGATACCATAGTATCACCAACATCACTCCCCCTTCTGAGGAATTCCCTTTTGGACTATACCAAGCTTGTCTTGGAAGTATTCAAACTTCACACGAGATAAAGGCTTTGACAACACATATGCAACCTTCTCATATGTGTCAACATATTGGATCTTTACAACTTCCCTCTGCACCATATCACGAATGTAGTGATACCAGATCTCTATGTGCTTGGACTCATCATGGAAGAATGGGTTCTCTATCATCTTTATGCAAATTTGGTTATCACATAGAATCATGGTGGCTTCCATATCCAGATCGAATAGACATGTCAACAACTTCCAAAGCCATATGGATTCACAACTGGCGGAACATGCAACAATGTTTTCCACTTCTGTTGTGCTGAGAGAAATAATAGATTGCTTCCTACTCTGCCATGAAGTCATGGCTAACCACAAACTGAAACAACATCCTAAAGTGCTCTTTCTATCAGAAACACTTCCAACCCAATATGAATCAGTATAACCATACAGTCTAAAGTCATGATCTCTAGTATAACAGAGACCATAATCCAACATACCCTTAAGGTATATCATCACATGATTTGCAGCTACAATGTGAACATGTATGGGCTCTACCAGATACTGACTTAAGGTTTTCACAGAAAATAATATATCTAGCACGGTATTCATCAAATACATCAACGAACCAATAATCATTCTATATAGTGTAGCATCAACCAATTCTGACGAAGTATCAACCGGGAGCTTCAAATTTGTTTCCATGGGTGTGTTCATTGATTTACATTCCAACATGTCAAATCTCTTCAGTATTTCAACTGCATACTTCCCTTGGTTAAGGGAGATCTTCTTTGGGCTCTACCAAACTTTAATACCTAATAAATAATGCATCGGGCCTAGGTCTTTCATCTCAAACTATGCAACGAGCTTCTTCTTACAATTTGTGATGATATTTTATTCTCCTGTCAAGAATAAATCATCTACATATAGTAGCAATATCACTGGATCATCATTCATAACCTTGAAGTAAAGGTTAGAATCAACTTTACTCTTGGTAAATCCCAAGATCGTCAGGAAACTATCAATTTTTCCATACCAATCTCTAGGAGCTTGCTTCAACCCGTACAAAGCTTTCTTCAACCTGTAGACATGAGTCTTTCTATCTTCAACTTCAAACCCTTTTGGTTGTTCTATGTACACTTCTTCTTCAATAACACCATTTAAGAAGGTTGTTTTCACATCCATCTAGTGTAACTTCCACTTCATTTTGGTTGGAAGAGATATGATGGTTATGATAGAAGTTTATCTAGCTACAGGAGCAAATGTTTCTTCAATGCCTTCCTTTTGAGAAAATCCACGAGCTATAAATCTTTCCTTATGTTTTTCAATGCTTTTGTCTGCAACATGTTTTATATTTTTTGGAAGATACCACATCTTTATTCTTTGGTCTGGGAACTATTTCCCATACATCATTCTTTATAATGGAATGGTATTCTTTTGTCATGGCATTTACCCATTCTTTCTTTTGAATGGCTTCTTCAAACAAAGTAGGTTCTTTTTCTATGAGATCACACATCAAGGCCATATAATTGGAGAATGGCTTATGTTTCTTGCTTTATCTCATGGTTCCTTCTGGGGAACCATACTTCTCTCCATCTTGAATAAATTCCCTTTCCCAAGTTGGCTTTCTCTTGTGAGAGATCGTCATCTGGGGAGGTTCTTGAGATTCTATCATATCATGATCTTCTAGAATCTCATCATCAAGAATGCTAAGAAGGTGAGTCTCCTTTTGTAAATGATACCTTTTCTTTCCTCCTTTAGTATGGGCAACTAGGGCTTGATCTTCATCCTTTAATAAAACGGCTTCTCGGTTGGCTACTCTTGCTTCTTCTTGAACACATTCTTCTCATAGAGTGTCAAATTGGAGTTTCTCTTTTCTTGCACAAATATTTTGGATGAAGGCATCCCAAGGTCTTGTGAGACCATTAAGAGTTGTCATGATGAGTTCATATTCATCCAAGTTGTCTCCAATTGCTTCTAATTCTTATTTGAAATGAGTAACCCTGGAGAAATAGTCTTGAATTGTTTCTCCTTTCTGCATCTTTGTATTCTTGAGTTGGGTTCTCAAGTTCATCCTTCAGTTGATGGTTTTTCCTTCATACATTCTGGTTAGGGCATAAAGCATCTCTTTTGGAGTATTATTAGAAGACACTTGAGGGATTTTTTATCGCACAATTTGTACTTGCCCAAAGCCAAAGTCAAGTGAACACTAAATTGGCGTAACAAGGAGGTTGTCCTATCACTGTCACGTAAACAAGACACCTCTTTCTTTTTAGGAGTAGTACCCTAGGGGAGACATCCCTAGTGACCTGGGGGTTTGAGAAGGTTAGGGAAAGAGTATCAAGAAAGTCCCACCCCTCTCACAGGTCACTCTGATCAAAAGTTCCAAATTTTTTAATGAGATGAAGCAAAGTAATATTTAAGTGTACCTGCCCAGAACAAGACAACAAGAAAAAACACTATTTGCAAGTACCATATGATGTTAGTGCTTCAGAAAACCATAGGCTTTTGATAAAAAGAACAAGTTGATATAAATGCTGAAGCAACAAAATTATTTATAACAACAACAACAATATATATATGTATATATATATATATATATATATCTTCACAATTATGCCTCAATAAAGCTTAAAAAATGACCAGAAATGATAACATAAACTTGACAAAGTGATAGTACTTGTTAGAAGCAATGATGGAAAGATTTAATCAGCTTTAAAACTTGCTTTTAATATGAATTTGTTGTTGTTATAGATGGTTGTAGCAATATTTTGCAACAACAACAAATCACTTAGTAGGTTAGTCTAATCTAAAGTTAGAAATAATTAGTAAAGGTCTTAAGGTTCATGGTTTGAGAGTTGTTTTAGTCAATCAATCACTTGCAAGGTATGAACTAGTGCCTTTTAGGGTAAATGGAGTCAATGTTGTAGATGGAATTTTTATAGGGAAACAAAAAATGATAATATATGAGCTAAAGAAAAAGGGAAGATGATTGAGGTGTTAGTAACCTAAGGCCTCAATATCTAAAACCCTAGAAGGAAAATATGCCAGGAAGTAGGTAACCCTAGGCCCTAGTGATTTCCTTCTTCTTTAGATCAAACTTTAAATAAATGTATGAAGATTAATGAAGTAATGATACTAGAGTGCTACTAAGGTAGGGCTCTAGTATATCCTTCAAGGGAGGTTTTCTCTAGAAAAATCAAGTAGGTGAAGAGTTATAAAGAAAATGACAATAACATATGCTTTTCTCCTAGGGTTTCACACTAGCAATTTCATAATCTTAGAAATGAACAAGTAAATGCACCATAACCATTCAAAATAAAGAAGGATTACAAATTTCTACTTACTTCATCAAGAATAATCTAGCCACAAACCCTAGTTGAAGACTTTCCACCGTGAAAATGCAAAAATACACCAAAAGAAGCCTCGTCCAAGAGTTGCACACCACTTAATTTCAGCCAATAAGCCTTAAAAGAGTCTGAATTTCAGACCTCACACTTGTGTGAGTGAAATATGATGAAAAAATGAGATTCTTAACTCTCTATTTATACAATACAAGTGACCTTTAATTACATTTTAGGTCAAAAAAGGATGACATGGCCAGTTTGCATCAAAAATCCAATTTTACATAAAAATGACAATTAAAAACCTAATTTTGTCTTTTAGGGATGACGTCATGGCCCTCCTAGAGTGACGTTAGTCCCCTTATTAGAACTCTAGGCCTCCAAAGTGAAATTTTAGGCCTCAGAAGCTTCCACATGTGCCAACCAAGCCGTCCTCATGCCAAAACCCTATCTGGATGACGTCAAGGCTCCATATGATGACGCCAGGGGCCTTCAAGGGCCAATGTCATGGTGGGAGGGCAAGATCCTCTAGGTCCATGCCTGTCAAAGTATCTCTACTGGAACACCCTCTCTTTTCTCTGGTGCAAGCCTCTGGTATCTCTCTACCCTTGGCTGGGGTCATAACATCCATCTAGTGGGATTTTAGCCCCATGGAGGTCTGAAATAATAATCTCCCCATATGTACCTATCTGTTAGACATGGTCCTGCAACAACAACAAGTACGCCCTCCATGGCCTCATAAGTCATGGGGATCATAGCAAGTTCAATCACATCTAATAATCAAGTTACCCAAACATGTGCATCAAACCCCCCTTTACCCAGACAAATGTTCAAAGATGTTATGCTATTTAACAAGCTAGGTTTGGAGAGCATATCAAGATGTCCTATTGGGCTGATCCTCCTCAGGTGTGGGGTGTTTATAGGTGAAGACCAATCTAGGTCATGTAAATGCATGAGATGGTGTAGGGGATGTTTGGTCAAGGGTGAAGTGATAACTTGGAAATGTAGGTCTTGTCCATGGGTGCCTCTGTAGAGGGAGAGATGCACCTTGTCATGGATGCCATTTTTTCCTAGCCCATTCAATGCCTTTTTACTCTTTTTCTTATTACTTTTTTTTTCTTTTAAGAGAATAGTTGGAAGACACTATCTCGGCATGGTGACCAGTGGTGACAGTGTTACCCACAAGCATTTCACTGAAATTAGAAGGTTCGCTCATGATGAGACCCCCTTTCTCTTGGATATGCCACCAAGAGACACTACCCTGGTTTGGTAACCAAATGAATAGTAGTGTAATACCTCTACATGCACATGGACCTAATAGGTTGGCTCATGATGAGACCTCATATCCACCAACTAGGCCTTGAGTTTTATTTTATTTTACGGGTCCCCTTTTCTTGCTGAGAAGCCTTTTATTGCTTTCTTGGGAAGCCCTGGGTGAAGCATCTCAAGGTTTCATCTTAGCTTTTAATTTTTTCGCACCACTTTTACCCTCTGGGCCTTTAGCCCCTTCTTCCCACAAGGCAAGGTACAACCCTTACTATCTTGGAAAACCCAATGCTCGAACCAATGTAGTGGATAGATGAGAGGGGTAATGATGAAAAGTGGTAAGTATGGAAGGAATGGACGATGACCTTTCATAGACCCACCCAGTGGCAACTCATCCCTAAGGGAACTAACTTACTGTTGGGTATGTGTTATATTCTTTACATGTGTGTGTGGGCGCGTCAGATTCGAAAATCGCATCTGATGATCCCAAATTCCTTCGCCCTTTGTGTTGTGTGCAACAGGCACTTTCCTGGGGGGTCCCAGGGGGGGCCAAAACCCCTTGGTTACGTGGATGTGGTATTAGATCTTGTTTTTAGCTTCAGGGGGACACCTTTGTTGCTGAGGGTTTGGCTCGGTCTTGATAGATCAAGTTTATATTGGGTCTGTGATAAATATGGGTTTAGTGGGAGATTTTTCAGTGGTGATTCGAGTGTAGAAAAAGGAATGGCGAGCTCTTTGAGAATCGATATAGAGAAGTTCAACGGTAAAAAATTTGAGCTATGGAATCTCAAGATGGAGGACCTTATTGTATAAAAATAACAATGGATCATTGTGGATCCTGGTACACGACCTACTGGTACACAGTCTACTGGCACACTGTCTACTGGTACAGAACCTACTAGTACACAAACTACTAGTACACCACCTACTGGTATGTCGAAGGAATATTGGGAGAAGTTGGACAGAAGAGAAAGGAGTACTATTCGACTATGCCTAGAAGATTCTGTTTTGTTGAATGTCTCGAGAGAATCTACGACCAAGGAACTATGGGATACGTTAGGGAATTTGTATCAATCAAAGTCCCTGGTAAACAAGTTGTTTCTTCAAAATAAGTTGTATCATATTAGGATGGAATTGTGAGTTTTAAATATGCGAAGTAAAGCAATGCATATAGATTCTTAAGCAATACAGAAATTAATCAATGGCTCATACACAGAGTACACAAAGATTTTATACCGAAAACCCTCAACCGGGAAAAACCTTTCTTATTTTCATTATATCGAATTTCACCATTCGCCATACAATATATACAATGTTTTTAGGTATTATGTAGATACCAAAACCCTAATCCCTTAATCTGGGATTAATTTACAAATCCGCTAAAAATAGCAAAAAACCGCCCAAAAAAACAATTTCGGGGCGCTTCCCCGAACATTGTGCGTAACCAGGGGGGCATACCTGCCCCCCCCTGGGACCCCCCTAGGAAAGCGCTCGACGCACACGATAGATCTCTAGGTGAAGGGATCTTCAGACGCAGTTGTCGTATCTGACGCACCCACACACACACACATGCAAATAATATAACACATACCCAACATTCTCCCACTTGTTGTTTTCTTTGCATTCAGGGGTCCAGGGGATTATATAGTCAACAATTCAGGGCAGCGATGCCCATTGTTACTCTACACCAGGAAAACATTTCTGTGCTCACAGACTTTGTCAATGAATTTGCAACATTCTTCAAAGTGTCAACCTTTTCTAGTAACACCTTATTTTCCTCAACCATGTCTCTTACAAAGTGATACTGAACATCAATATGCTTTGTCTTCGAATGATAAGCTAGGTTCTTTGCCAGGAATATTGCACTCTGACTGTCACAGTCTAATCTCACTGCTTGTTGTACCAACCCAATACCTGAACACAATCTTTGTAACCATACTGCTTCCTTGTTTGCATGAGTGGTTGCCATGTATTCAACTTCTGTAGTTGAGAGTGCCACTACAACTTGTCTTTTGCTCATCCAACTGATTGCTCCTCCAAATAGGTTAAACACATACCCACTTGTAGATCTTCTGCGATCCAAATCTCCAGCCCAGTCTGCATCAACAAAGCCATGTATGTCCACCACTCTGTCCAATCCCGGTCTTTCTTGGTAGCACAATCCATAACTGGTGGTGCCACAAAGATACCTGAAGACCCTCTTTACTGCAGTCCAATGCTCCTTCCCTGGTTTTGACATATACCTACTCAAAACTCCCACTGCATGTGCAATGTCCGGTCTAGTACAAACCATTGCATACATCAAACTGCCAACTGCACTAGCATATGGAACATGGGACATGTCCTCTTCTTC
>ML797923.1:61150-87513 GCA_009831015.1 Picea engelmannii | reverse complement strand
AAGCATATGTGTTGTGACCATCCATGCTTTTTCGCCTCATCTCTTCAGATAACAAGGATGCAACTACATCCTCATACTTCAATGTAGATTGAGTGGTACTACCTATTGCTACAACCATATTATCCCAAGAGTCTGGCAAAGAAAATAAAAAAGTAATACACTTATCTTCTTCTGCAATCGTAATATTAATAGATCCAAGTTGACTTACCAGAGTATTAAAGGCATTTAGATGTTCTGTCACAAAATCTCCATCTTCCATCATAAGATGATACAACTTCTTTCGAAGAAGCAACTTGTTTACCAGGGACTTTGATTGATACAAATTCCCTAACTTATCCCTTAGTTCCTTGGTTGTAGATTCTCCTGAGACATTCAACAACACCGAATCTGCCAGGAAGAGTCGAATAGTACTCCTTGCTCTTCTGTCCAACTTGTCCCAATCTTCCTTCGACATACTAGTAACTGGTGTACTAGTAGTTTGTGTATTGGTAGGTTGTGTACCAGTAGCCTGTGTGCTTGTAGATGGTGTACCAGTAGCCTGTGTACCAGGATCCACATCGATCCATTTTTCTTTGTCTACAAGAAGGTCCTCCATCTTGAGCTTGCATAGCTCAAAGTTTTTACCATTGAAATTCTCTATCTCAATTCTAGATGAGCTCCCCATTCCTCTTTCTTTACTCGAATCTCCACTGCAAAAGCTCCCACTAAACCCAGGTTTATCACAAACCCACGATAAACTTGATCTATCAAGACCGAGCCAAACCCTCAGCAACAAAGGCGTCCCTCTGAAGCCAAAAACGTGCTCTGATACCACATGTAAGTTTTAAACCTGCGAAGTAAAGAAATGCATATAGATTCTTAAGCAATACAGAAATTAATTAATGGATCATACACATAGTACACAGAGATTTTATACCGGAAACCCTCAACCAGGAAAAACCTTTCTTATTTTCATTATATCGAATTTCACCATTCGCCATACAATATATACAATGTTTTTAGGTATTCCGTAGATACCAAAACCCTAATCCCTTAATCCAAGATTAATTTACAAATCCGCTAAAAATAGAAAAATCCGCAGTTGTCGTATCTGACGCACCCACACACACACATGCAAAGAATATAACACATACCCAACAAGAATATGGATATTCTATGACGGAACATCTAAATTCCTTTAATACTCTGGTATATGTTAATATTACGATTGCATAAGAAGATAAGTGTATTACTTTGTTATGTTGTTTGCCAGACTCTTGGGATAATCTGGTTGTAGCAATTGGTAGTACCACTCAACCTACATTGAAGTATGAGGATGTAGTTGCATCCTTGTTATCTGAAGAGATGAGACGGAAAAACATGGATAGTCAGATTACAGATTCTTTATTTGTAAGAGGCCATACCCAAGACAGGAATCCTGGTAACTCTTCGGGGTGGGGATCTAAATATATAGGTAGATCTAAGTCTCTAGGAAAATATTTGAGGAAATGTTGTAAATGTGGTAAAACATGGCATTATAAGAAAGATTGCAAGTCTAAGAAGGTTGATAAACCAAAGGGATCTGATAATACCTCTTCCACAGAGGCAAAAATCTTCACTGAATAAGGAGGTGATGTTTACCTGGCATCTACAAGTACACATGCAGACCGTGGTGTATGGTTAATCGACTCAGGTGCATCATATCATATGACTCCTCTCAGAGAGTGGTTCTGTGAATATGAAAAATATGATGGTGGTGATGTATTCCTAGGAGATGACTCGAAAACCAAAATCATGGGATGTGGAAGGGTTAATTTGTTTCTAAAACATGGAAGGATTAGAACTCTCCTTGGGGTTGTGCACCTTCCAAAACTAGCGAGGAGCCTAATATATGTAAGCAATTTGGATGATGCAGGAGTGGATACTGTATTGGGAAAGGGAACTTGCAAGATGGTACGAGGAGCAATGGTGTTGATGAGGGGATTTCGGTGTGGAACTTTGTACAAGTTGTTGGGAAGAACTTATACTAATGGGTGTAACAGTTCCGTTGTCCCTGAGTAGAGAAATAAAGAAGACAAGACCAACATTGTCCCTGGAAAAAAGACCATGTTGTGGCATCAAAGACTGGGGCATATTGGAGAAAAAAGGCCTTTGAACTTATACGATAAAGGTATGGTTGAAGGTATGTCTAATTGCACTCTGGATTTTGATTTCTATGAACATTTCATATATGGTAAACAGAATCGAGTAAGATTCCCATATGGTGCTACAAGAGAAAAGGGGATCTTAGAGTTGATACACAGTGATGTGTTTGTCCTGTGCATGTTCCATCACTGGGTAAATCTGTGTATTATGTTTCATTCATAGATGATTTCTCAAGGAAGACATGGATTTATTTTCTTAGAAATAAATCTGAGTATTTGATAAATTTAAAGAGTTTAAGGCTTTGGTAGAAAATCAGACAGAGAAGAAAATAAAGGTATTGAGGATAGATAATGGTGGAGAATTATGTGGAAATGAATTCGAAGAATTCTGTAAGAAGTGTGGTATAGAAAGGCAGAAGACTACGCCATACACACCTTAGTAGAATGGAGGTGCAGAAAGGATGAACATGACATTGATGGAAAAATCAAGGAGCATGATTAGTGGTGTCGAGTTAGGACATGAATTCTGGGAAGAGGCAGTGGGTACACATGTTACCTGGTCAATCGATCACCCTCATTAGCATTGGATGATAAAAATCCACACGAGGTATGGACTGGTAAGAAACCCTCTTTTGAACATCTCAGAGTGTTTGGTTGTGATGGTTATGTACATGTTCCAAAGGAAAATAGGAGTAAGTTGGATAATAAAGCTGAAAAGTGTATCTTTATGGGTTATAAAGATGGTTTGAAAGGTTATAAGATTTGGAACCCAAAAACTAAGAAGATTGTTTACAGTCGAGATGTTGTTTTTAGAGAGGTAAAAGATGCTTCCAAACAGGAATTCCTACCAAGGAAAGAAGAACCTAAGAAAATAGAATTTGAGTTGGATGATGCAAAATCTGAATCATCTGAAGATGATGAAGCAGAAGAAGAAGAACGTCATACCTCGTTATTGAGGAGATTAGTGAGGGAAATAAAGCAACCAAAAAGGTATAGTCCACCTGATTTTTTTTCTAATTTTGCTTTATCTATTATTGATGATGATCCCAGAACTGTCAGGGAAGCAGTGAATTCAAAGGATAGTAAACTCTGGAAGAAGGCCATGGTTGAAGAAATGGATGCCTTGTATAAGAATGAGGCATTGGATATAGTTCAGTTTCCAGCTGGAAGAAAATATGTTGGTAGCAAATGATTGTTTAATAAGAGGTTTAATGCAGAAGGAAAAGTGGAGAAATACAAAGCTCGGTTAGTAGAAAAAGGTTATTCCCAAGTAAAGGGAATTGACTTTGGTGATATTTTTTCTCTTGTTGCCAAGTTAACTTCTATTAGATTTATTTTATCTATTGTTGTTTCTTTTGATCTTGAAGTGGAATAGATGGATGTGAAGACAACATTCCTACATGGGGATTTGGAAGAAGAAATCTACATGAAGCATCCATAAGGCTTTGTAGTGAAGGGAAAGAAAGAGATGGTATGTAAGCTAAAGAATTCACTATATGGTCTGAAGCAATCACCTAGGATGTGGTACCAAAATTTTGACACATACATCCTTGGATTGGGATTTGTGAGAAGCAGGGTTGATCACTGTGTATATTCCAAGTAGGTTGGTAATCACTTCATTTATGTAGTGTTGTATGTTGATGACATGTTGTTGGTAGGAAATAACATGGATGTTATCAAGGAGATGAAATCATAACTGTCCTCCAAATTTGACATGAAGAATCTCGGTGTTGCTAACTTCATTCTGGGAATAGATATTAAAAGAGATCGCACAAACATAAAACTCTGGTTGAATCAAAGAAAATATGTTGAGACGATATTACAGAGGTTTAATATGCATGGAAGTAAACCGGTCAAGGTTCCTATTCTTATAGGTGTAAAGTTATCTGCAGATCAGTGTCCCAAGACACAGGAAGAAGAAGAGGACATGTCCCATGTTTTGTATTCCAGTGTAGTTGGCAGTTTGATGTATGCAATGGTCTGTACTAGACCGGACATTGCACATGAAGTGGGAGTTTTGAGCAGGTATATGTCAAAATCAGGGAAGGATCATTGGACAACAGTAAAGAGGGTCTTCAAGTATTTGAGTGGCACTACCAATTATGGATTGTGCTACCAAGTAAGACCAGGATTGAACACAATGGTGGATATACATGGGTTTTTTGATGTAGACTGGGATGGAGATCTATATCGTAGAAGATCCACAAGTGGGTATGTGTTTAACCTATTTGGAGGAGGAATCAATTGGATGAAAAAAAGACAGGTTGTAGTGGCACTCTCAACTACAAAAGATGAATACATGGAAACCACTCATGCAATCAAGGAAGCATTATGGTTACAGAGATTGTGTTCAGGTATTGGGTTGGTACAAAAAGTAGTGAGATTAGAGTGTGCCAGTCAGAGTGCAATATTCCTGGAAAAGGACCTTTCTTATCATTCGAAGACAAAGCATATTAATGTTCAGAATCACTTTGTGAGAGACATGGTTGAAGAAAAGAAGGTGTTCCTGGAAAATGTTGACACTTTGAAGAATGTTGCAGATTCATTAACAAATTCTATGAGCAAAGAGAATTTATCCTGGTGTAGAGTAAAAATGGGCATTGTTTCCCTAGATTGTTGACTATGTAATCCTGTGAACCCCTATATGAAAATAAAACAACAAGTGGGAGAATGTTGGGTATGTGTTATATTCTTTGCATGTGTGTGTGTGGGCACGTCAGATTCAACAACTACATCTAGCGATCCAAACTTCCTTCACCCTTTGTGTCATGTGCACTGGGCGCTTTCCTGAGGGGGGTCCCAGCGGGGGCAGGTTTCCCCCCCCTGGTTACGCGCACGTAGGGAACTCTTTCATCCCCCCCAGGTATGGACAAGTCAAAGGGAATAATTTCCAAGCAAACATCATGAAACAAAAGAGAATTCAATGCACATATTCAAATGTTTTGAGAATGAAAGTGACACATACCATGATACCTGGACTCATTAACTCATGGAGCAAGACCCATCGATACTTCAGGACCAGGTTGATGGGATGGATGTTGCTGCTACTAATAGATGGGAGGTGTTGAAGAAAATATGGGCCCTCAAGGCCCAAGCCCAAGTCATATGGCTCTCGGTACTCCATGTCTAGGACCTATGGGTCTTGAGACATAATCTCCTTAGTTATCCCTAGGATAGGGGATAACAGGATCAAGTGATATTTAATGGAGTCTGCAATGATCATTTTGGCCCTAACCATATCCTTTTTGTACTTCTATTTGGATGCATCTTCTTCGGGTTCTGGTACATTTTATTTTATGAATTTTGCAAGGTCATTCTCTTCAAGAATGAGTCCAATTCTGTACTTCCAGGTCAAGTTTTACCCCTTGAAACTTGACCTGCACAAATATGGACTGGTACTAGTTTTGGTTTCCTGTTTTTTTGGTTTTTTGGTACTCATCTTGTTTGCCAAAAATACCTTCCATGGTGGTCTAGGCTTCATTGGGGGTTTTACAGGAGGATATGTGAAAGAGGAGTTCAGGAGAAATGAGATTGCAAATAGTTCCAAACGATTCATCCATTTGATTGTGATACTTGTATTTTTCTATGGTTGATGTGGGTTTGGTCTTTGTGTCCATGGTTAACCTTTATAATCCTCTACTTCGAATATGCACTATCATCTTCTCCTTCCATGCAAATAAATTTTATGGTGTAAGAATGAATTCTTTTGGAAATTACATTTCTCTTGTTGTCTTCAATATTCAGTACCTGCAAAAAGAATCTGGTGTGTCTTTTTCCTACCAATATGTTGGCTCTGATACCATTTAAATGTGAATGAACCTGCACAAATAATATCTAGCTATCAAATATACATACATAGTTTGCAGAGAATGAGAAAGGAGAGAAACATGAGAGAAAGAATGGAATAATTATATTAACCAAATGAATGAATGATAATATACCCACAATATACTCTATATAACTCAAATAATGTGCACTGGAGGAGAACTAATGCACGATAGTGGTGGTATAAAGTGATATGGACACACATTGGCAGTTACAGGAGTAATTTGATGACTAGTCTCAGTTAACTAGTCTCTCATTCTTCAGTTAACTGACTAAAATAGAGTGAAGTGAGGAGGAGATCACAAAATCATGAGTAATGCGCTAGTCTAGTGATAATCCCAAGGACAATGCGCATTAGCTAGTGATTATCCCAATGTTGCATGGTATTGATCCCAATGTGGCATCTAGACTCCACTCAATTGATCAAAATGAAGTGTGAACTGAAGAGAATATTCTCCTAGAATGTAGGAAAATGAATATTCTTCCTAAACTATAAGAGATTGAATAATGACTAATAAACATAGGGAAAACCTTAGGAAAAATAAATCCTAGGTGTGTGTGAAGTATCTCCAACAATGTAATATGATTATGAAGCATGTAATTATGTTAATGATTAATAGAAAACATCATATAATTGTCTGAGAAGGAAAATCCTTGAGTACTAGCCATGATATCACAAGTGGGATGGTGAAGTGGACTAGTGAGGTGGAACAGAGAAGTTTCAATGAAGAAAATAGCAAGCTTTATCAACATTCCAGCATGCACCTGCAAAATTGAATACATCACCTGACAACATACTCATATCTGCATAGAGACACGTGATCATTTATGGAGAGAGGGATTGGTGGTTGAAGTAGTTATAATTGTTGGCATATTTGTTGTTTGGAGGAAGCAAAGATTCAATTGAAAAATGACATAAGGACATACCTGATTCACTCCTTCGAATTTGGGTCCCTGACTGGAGGGATTGCATCTAACAGTAGCCAAAGGAATCATGAGCAATGGGTGGAAGAAGAAACCAAAGGTAGAAAAATATCATAGAGGAGATGATGAGCAGACACAGGAGAGAAGAGAACACAATTCGCAAAAAAGAAGGTTGAAAGAAGGCACAATGAAGAGAGTATGAGGACCAACACGTCGTCGCTCAGTAGACAAAAATTCTCATACATACAAGAGAGAACATAGTGAGTTGTAGAATCACACACATATGGTGTGGTGAGGAAGAGAGAAACACATGCACAGTTATGAACACCAGAATGATTGGGAAGTTATCCTTGAGGGAAATATGAAACTTTCCCAAGGAATTAATGGCCACCCTGGAACATAGAAGACCTGGATCCAGACTGGAGAAATAGAGGACCGCGACTTGGTGCTTACTAGAAATAAACTAGAAATTGGAAGGGGAGGTCATCGAGGGACTATATAGTAGAGAAGGCACTCCCTTGTGCAAAGTAAATCCAATTAGGAAGGTTCCTGATAAACCCGTGGAGGTCTTGATCTCAGTGGGAAGAGGGAAACATATGTTGTTTCTAGTGGAGAGAAGGAGAGTAACATTCCTGAACCATTTTCTTCATTTGGAAGTCAGTTGAATCAGTCCCCTTATGGTATCATGGCATAGCATGGGGGTGGCATGATTTAGAAAGGTATATTGCAGCATAGCCTACAGTTGGGAGGAAAGGCTTCCTCTCTTCATCAGTTGATTGGTTAAACTTTTTAGTGAACAGATAAGTGTATCTCTCTTGCTATGTTTGGTGATGAAGGAATAATGTTTATGGTTTGAATGATAAATGTGATTAAATGAAGGAATGGTTGAATTCCTGAGTAAAATAAGTTATGTATGATTTTTTCTACTAATTAACAATGATATATAAGACCAAGTAAGTAGTGTTAATAGAGAGTGTGTCACTGTAAAAATTGCAAGCCTTTGATATGGAAAGATTACAATATATAAATATTCATTGTAAGAGTGGTGGAAGAATTTCCCTGGTACCTGGGAAGGTCTCTATGTAGTCAGGTAGCCTTAACCCTGTGAAACCTCCTTCTTGAAATGGAAAGTTTGTAGGATGGAAATATTCAACCAGATTTGAATTATGGATGCCTTAGTCGACCTTAGAGTGAAGGTGATAGTCCAAGAAAGTATAGTAAAGCCTTAGGGAATAATCTTGAAGGGACCTTGAGCATTTAAGTCCTGAATCAGACTATTATTTTGAAGAAAACCCGCATTCATAGTCAAAATGAATCACAACCATTGATTCAACGAGGTGAGAGGAGTCTAACCTTTGGTTAGAAATCAAGGTCGTTAGAATGACCCAATTCATGATTGCAATGTGATTCTGATGGCGGTGACTCCAAGTCAATGAGATTTTTTGATCTAGCAGAGGACTAGATGTCGGAACCTTGATCATTGATGTCGAGTGTAAGTCTATCAAAATGTAGACTATCGAAGGCATGTAAAGAGGTCTTGAGGTGAGATTCCGATCACAAGGGATTCTAAGGACCATTGATCTACCAGAAGGTGTCCCTCTAGATCTCAGTCATCGAATATGTGACGATCGATCGTTTCGATGTGGAAAATTCAGATCCCTTAACCTCGTGAAATTACGAGACCCTGAGTGAACCTTGATCATTAGATGTGACACAAAAAGGATCGTTGGATCTATTGGAGTGTGTGCCATCAGAGTGGGTCGATCAAAGTGGCATATGGTACTCGGAGTTGATGCACTCTGACAGTGGAGGATTTTGAGGAAGAACGTGAGTCGTAGATCGGAGAGTGGGAGTGATGTAACAATAGTTGTAGATCTGTTGTGGGACCCTCTTGATCACTTAATGTTTGGAGGATAAGGAGGGTGATAATATTTGGGTGACTCAAGGCATAGATACGATCAAAGCCATTGATTTTTTACTCTGAGGATCGTTGGATCTGTCGGAGAGGGTATCCAGATATGATAATCGATTGTTCTCATGGAAATGAATCTGAGTCACCGCCAATCATTGATCCAATGGTAACGAATGATTATATCCATCCGATTAGGGGTTTTCAGGTCCTTGGTTGTTATAGTGAACACATAGAGGGACTATTGCTGTAGTTGGAGGTCAAATGAGAACATTTGTCATAGTAAATGTTGGTAAGGGGAAGTTCTTGTGTATTGATGTGACAAACATAAATCCGAGAGGATTTGATCTAATCCCTTAGCATGGGAGAAAGAGGAAAATTTGAACATCCCACCAGCCTAAGGAGGTTTAGGGGGTCAGGTATTTTACACCCATACACATAGTACAAAGAGATTTACATTGGAAACCCTTAACCAGGAGAAAAACATCCTTCCTTGGTGTCGCACCTCTCAACTCTTCATTGTATTAATTTCACCATTCACAATAAAATATATACAATAAGTTTAGGTATTTTGCAGCTTCTAAAACACTAATTTGTTAACCTATATTAGATCACAATCCTAATCCCTTAATCTGGGATTAAATTAGAAAACCGCCCAATTTATTTATTTTTTATTTTTTTTTTATTTTTTTTTCGGGATGCTACCTTGAACCTTGTCGACTAAGGTCATTCCCCTTCGCTTAGTAGTGGGGGAAAGGCTTGGAACTTGGGTGAGCCCGACACATGCGTACACCATTATTAGTTGAGGGGATCATCAAAATCCAATGCACCCCCTCCCCCCACCACCATATGCAAAGAATATAACACACACCCAACACCACTCTCCATGAAAATAAGTGATTACAACAAACATTCCCACTTGCAATGATATCTCTACTCTAAAATTTTATAAGTATAGCTCCACCTTTGTTCCCTCCTCCATTAAGAGACATTATCATATCTTTTTCAAAGGGATTTAGTAATGTGCTCAAAATCAAATGTTCATAACCTATGTCCAAGCTCAAAAAATTTCATCTATAAGAAAATTTAGTATTGAAATATCATAAAATACTTAGGTTTTTTAGGTTCATTCCAATGATGGTTGATACAATTTCAAAACCCAAAAGAAAATCCCTTAATTAGAAAATATATTAACCAATGGACAAATAGTACAACCCTTGCATTGGATATTGAGAATTGGACAAAATATTTGTGTGTTGTTATGTCAAGGGTTCATTTTTATTTTGGAAAGGTCAACCATTGGAAATGAGTCATGGAAAATGAGATATGGTTGTAGTTTTAACTTATGCATCTTTTATCTAATTAACATACTAGTATTTATGTTGTGGGTCGATTCAAATGTTTACGTTGGTTTTTGGTTTATTCAAGGTTTTTTTGTATCTCAATAGTTGATGAAGATTTTTCTGGATGTAACTATGTGAAAGGTTTCAAAATGTCTCACACAATTACATCCAGAAAAATATTCATCAATTATGTTGAGTTGTGGAAATCTTCATACTCAAAATATCAATATTTGTTTCAGGGTTTTCACCCCTACTATTAGGGTCGAAGGTCACATGGAGCAGAACAATCTAAATAACTAACTCAAACCTTAAAGAAGTTACAACTCACAGCTTTATAATTGCTAGTGGTTAGAAACCACTTACCCAAACACTGGAGTTCAGAGTAGAATTCTCTTGAAGGCATTCACTCCAATCTTTCTTCCCATGATACCTTTCACTAATATGCATAAACAAAAAACCAAATCCGCAATCAAAGTAGTTATGATAACCAAATTATAACTACCTTAACCAAGTAGGATCAACAAGTTAGCTATCTACCAATCATGTGCATACAATAATAGTGAAAACACATTGATAACACTTAGTTGGAGCAGGAAATAAGAGAGTTATCATATATTTAATTAAACACAAATAACAAGAAATGATGTCACCTAATCTTGTTAAGGAACTTTATGGAACTGTCGTCCAGATTCCTCCTCTCAGACCACTGAATACAAATTCACCTCCTTAGTCCTTGTTGTAGGTAGGTAATAGAAAGAGAATCATTCACTTCCTCTCAATGGGATAATGAGACCAGGGGTGTTGGAAACAAGGGCTTCCATGAATGGGGGATGATCTTAAAAACTCGAGACTAAAATCTTGCAGACTTGAGAAGAATTTTGCTAGCATAAGGGTGCTTCCCTTTTCTCCTCCACCCAATGGATCTACTTATACCATCAAAAGTTATTTGGGGTAGTTAGGCATGGGGAATAAAAGGTAATTAACTTGGAAAATTAATGAACTTCACCCAAAAATGCACATTTTTTTGGTGCAATTTGAGTACATAGGTGAGTTGTTGAAGGGAAACAAGTGTATATAAAGTTTCATATGCTAGTTGTCATATCAATAGTATCATATGTATTTACAAAGAGTTTTTCAAAAAGTTTGAGGAGGAATTGGTGTCTCCATTTGAAGGTGGATTTGGGATTAGTGCCAATAAGTGCATCTATGCATATGGAGTGGAAAAAGATGTTATAACAATAGTTTGATGTGTTTAAATTATCTAACTGATGGTATCACTACATAAATGGTTTCAACCTCCATATAGAGCAATATTTGCAAATATTTTGCAATAAAAAATTAGAAGAAACCACAAAATCTACCAAGTCTTTATGAATGAGTTCCCATCAAATTCCTATTATGAAACTTATCCTCCTTTTTCTCTTTATGTTGATTCAACCCATTTCCTCACTGTTGTCATCAACCATGGCCAATGGGAACAGGAAACCAATATAATTTCATATATGATTTTGAATAATCCATGCACCAACACATTCATCATAGCCATATCTATCAATCCACCAATGAAATTCTTACTAGCCTTCTTGACACCTATTCCTATCTCTAAATAGAAGATATTTTATGCAATAGGAAATCTTGTGACTAAGTGGATTACAAGTACCCCATGGCATCATTTCATCCCAACTATTCAACCCAAAGAAATGGCTTAGTCATCAAGTTCCATCAAATGACAAAATGGTGACACATCCATGAACACCAAACCCATCTCAACCTACGATTGTGGAATCAATTTCATGTTTTAATATGCATAATTTGAAATTGTGCCACATTACAAAGAATATTGACCATTGGGGTGAATCTATGGGGAAGATAATTGTATATGTTTCAATGATGATATTTAGGATGTTTTAATGATGTTTTGGTGATGATTATTATGCATGAATGTGCATTAAAAATTATATTAAATATGAACATTTTGTTGATATTATGGTAGTTGCGGGAGGTATTAACCTCCATGTGTAACCTTTGGCTAGAATAGAATATTTCGAAAGCAAGAGAAACCCTAAACATATGTGTAGACACCCTAGAAGACAAGTCGGTTTAGTAAAAGAATTAATATTAAAGTATTACCCTCCAGAAAGAGAAGTAGGCCTAGATAGGTGATAAGGAGCACTATATATAAAGGGTTCTTTAACTCATTTGTACTCACTCACCTCATTCACTCTCTCAAGTGTGGTGCAAGTTTGGAGTTGCAGTTGTAAGAATGAAAGGTGGATCTTCTGGGGTGATTCTTGCTCTCTCTCTCTAGCACTATCTATACTAAGATATGCACTCTACCTTCTAGTATCTCTTGGTGGTATTCTTGGTGACATTCTTGGTGGTATTATGATATTCTTGGTGGTATTCCTGGTGGTGCAACTGCAATTGTCGCATTTGAGTATTGTCCTTGTTCTATGGTTTTGGGACTTTTTGTCTGGTGCGCTATCTTTGGATAAAGATGCGCTCTCTTGGTTATCTATTGGCTCTAGTGCTTCTTCTGAAATCATTATATCTAGCAAAGGTTATGGTGCTCGGGGGTGGTTGCATGCCTATGGTTGGGTGACAATATTGTGATATTATCTATGGTAAAATGAGCACAACGAATATTTTAACAGGTTATGGGCCCACACTACCTTCAGTATGGTCTAACCGCTGGAAGTTAGAGTGGAAGTTGTTTTCCAAGCTCGTTGTAGCACTAGTTGCAGCTGCAACTAGGGTTTCTAATTTTGTAGCTGCAACAAACCCTAATCTAATTCTTTGTGAACATTAAGTGAAGCGTTGGACCTAATTTATGGATATTCTAGTGCACCCTAGCCTAGCGCACCCTCTGGTGTCTTCAGCCAACAAAAACGTCAAGTTTGAGTTTTTGGTCAAAGTCAAAGTCAAAGGTTGACTGGTCAAAGTGAACGTCAAAGGTTGACTAGTCAAAGTGAACGTCAAAGCTTGACTTTTAGTCAAAATTGATTTTGTGGTCAAATTTGAAATTTCAAAGTTTCTAGCTAGTTCTAATCATTGAACCTTTTTTGTTTAGTTTCTAACCTCTTCTTGTCAAGATGGTGTCTAGTTTCAGATGAGAAGACAAGTTGAACGATGCTACAAATTTCAAAGGTATGCACTTGTATATTCTTTTCAATTCATATCATCCAGCAAAGAATAAGTGTGTTTGCAGGCGATGTACAAGAGACCTTGTCAAAGCAGTGATCTTGGATCCAGTACATTCAGAGGAACAAGAGCACCCTCCCTAGAAGTTGAGGCTCTAGGTTCTAGGTTTGATTGATCAAATTGTTAAGTTTCAAATTGCACATATCAAGTTTGATAATTGCTACAGTACAAGTAAACAATATAGTTGTGACAACAATCTTTGAAAGGTCATATTACTACTAGGTATACTTGGTTGTATATAAGTACCATTGATATAGATTCTTATTGCACATGTTTGCAAAATGAATTAACATCTCCTCTAGGAGATATTTCTTGATTTTCTCCCAGGCAGGTCACCTTAGTAATCCTATGATGAATACCATCCTTGTTACCATAGATATGTTCTTATGAAAATGTTATTGGAAATACTTTTTCTCTTGTTGTCCTTGTTCCAGGAAGGTCACCGGCGATAGCTCTGAGAAGGAGCTAGGATGACAGTTGTAAACATGGAGTAGATGAATCCATCTAGTGGTGAGGCAGGTGATCTCACCAAGTACCAATTCGAAAGGAAACGTGGAAAGAAAAAGGATTTTTAGACATTGTTCACTCAGATACAAGAAAATCAAGATCTAATAATGGAGGAGAATACACCTCCAAGGAGCTTGTTTCCTTTTTTAAAGTAGCCAAGATTAGGAGGGAGATAATTATCCCACATAATCCTCAATAGAATGTTGTGGCAGAAAGAAAGAACCAATCCATTGAAGAATCTATCAAGGAAATGATGAATGACCAGAATCTGTCCATGTTTCTATGTGGAGAAGCAGTTGTGATAATCGTATATGTTCAGAATAGAAGTCATCATCGTATATTGAAGAACATGACTCCGAAAGAAGCTTTCTCCGGAAAGAAGCCAAGTGTTGAACACTTGAGGATCTTCGGTTGTCAGTTAAGAAGAAATAATGGAAGGAAGTTGTGATGGAAGAATATTAATCCATAATGAAAAATGATGTATGGGAAATCGTACCTAGACATGAAGGAAAGTGTGTAGTCACTTCAAAATGGGTTTACAAGATAAATCATGTAGTAGATGGGAGTATCGATAAATACAATGAAAGATTCATGGCTAGAGGGTTCTCCCAGCAGGAGGGAGAAAAATATGATCAGATGTTTTCTCTAGTTTCCAAATACACCTCTATTAGAGCCATCATATCTCTTGCAACATACATGGGTTGGAGTTTACATCAAATGGATGTACAAACCACTTTTCTCAATGGAGTAATTGAGGAAGAAATATACATAGAGAAACCTCAAGGTTTTGAGGTACACCCGAGAGAAACCCATGTATGAAGAAGACCTTGTATGGACTTAATCAAGCTCCAAGATCTTGGTATGCATGAATTGACAGTTACTTGATGAGACTTGGATTTTCCAAGAGCTATGTTGATCCATATCCTTATTACAAGGTTGAGAATGATGCACTTGTGATCCAACTACTATATGTTGATGATTTGTTTTTGACACGTGCAGAGCCTCTCATCATCTAGTGTAAGAGGGAGTTAGACTTTGAATTCGATATGAAGGATCTTGGTCTCATGCATTATTATTTGGGACTAGAAGTGTAGAAGAAGCATTGTGAAATCTTCCTGGGGAAAGGGAAGTATGTTGTAAAGATTCTTCAAAAGTTTGGGATGATGGATTCCAAATCCATGGAAACTCCCATGGTGACAGATCTAAATAAGTTGAGAGACTCTTATTCTGATATAGTAGACTCATCCTTGTACCGACAATTGATTGGCTCATTGATGTATTTGGTTAATACCCGACCAAACATTTTCTTTGTTGTGAACACATTGAGTCAGTTTCAGGTGGAACCTAGACATGAGCATTGGATAATTGCAAAGCACATTTTGAGATATCTTTGTGGGATGCTAAATTATGGTTCGAGATATGCCTCAAACAGTGATTTACAACTGCATGGATTTATTGATTCATATTGGGCAGGGAGTGTAGATGACATAAATAGTACTTCTAGTATATGTTTCAGTTTGGGATCTGTTATGATATCATGGACTAGAAGGAAACATAAGTTTGTTGCACTCATCAGAGTACATTGTAGCTTGTGATGTGTGTACAGAAGAAGTATGGCTATGTAAGATGATTTATGGAATATTTGATCAGGTGTTGGATACGACTGTGATATATTGTAATAATCATAGTTGTGTGAAGATTTCATAGAACCACGTGTTCCATGACATGTCAAAGAACATTGATATCAAGTACTATTTTATTCATGATAAATTCCAAAAGGGAGAAATGATTCTCCAATATATCTCCACCGATGAGTAGATAGTTGATATTTTGACGAAGCCTCTGTCCAAGATAAATTTTTCATACTTGAGAGACAAGCTGGGACTCATGGAGATTTATCCCTTGGTTGAGAGGGAGGAAATCGCTTCCATGATTGGTAGGGAGTGTTGATATATGACATCATGGATAGTTAGTGTGTTGGTGGACAAACATTCTCTAGGTGGAGAATGGTCCAGGGAGAACAAATTGTTGGTGGATAGACATTCTTCCTATGAAGAATGGTCCAGGATTGACAGATTGTTGGTGGACAAACATTCTCCCTGTGGAGAATGGTCCAGGTTGATAGATTGTTGATGTACCATGGACATTTATTCTCCCGGGGCTTTGCCCGAACAAGTAGAATTGTCCAGGACAACTATTCTTCTAGGACGTATGTTCGGATTAGAAGAATGGTGTGTCTCCATGATTTCACAATAGTGACCAAAGTGGGGAGATTGGTACAGGAAATACATTTTCCTTGAGTTCATAGTAGTTTCCAAAGGGGAAATGTTCTAGGACATTCATTATTATAGGATGTATGTTTGTATTAGAAGAATGGTCCTTGTAGCCCATGGCATAGCTTTCAACATCTGGGAGGATAGTCATTCTTAAAGGATGTATGTCCAAATTAGAATAATAGTCCTTGTATCCCATGGTGGGGCTTTTAGCATCTATTGGTGTTAGAAAAACAAGATCGTGGAGCAATAAAATAAAACAAATGCGGAAATAAAACACAGAAGATACACAATATAAGAGAGACACAGATTTATGTGGTTCACCCAGTGTGGGCTACGTCCACCAGAGAAATTGTCAGGTCCTTTCTTTATTATTATCCAGCAAAATGAAGGGATACAACCTACAACAAAACCCACTATAACTTCCTCTTCTTTCTCTCACAGTCTCCTCTCTCAGAATACAATACTTGCCAACCTACATAGCCGCAATACATTTCCCTCATAAAAGAGGGTTGCCTTCTAGGGAAAAAACCCCTAACATAATCTCTATCGTTAGATATGCGACCTTATAATGAACGGTCCATATTTACAATGAAATTACAATATACTTTTACAAGGAATTTTTTTCTTCGGGGGCTTTGCCCCCAAACCCCCCAGCTGGGAGGATAGCCCCCCTGGACCCCGAAGAGGGGGTACCCCCCCTCTGCACTCCCCCCCATGGAAGAGTGTACATACTTCTGGGGTGTAAATACTTCATGGGGTATAAACACGGCTGAAAATAAAAGACCTCTAAATCAGGAAGATAATCAAACTCCACAACCAACAATTGGGATAGTCATTCTTCTAGGATGTATGCTCGGATTAGAAGAATGTTCCTTGTAGCTCATTGTGAGGTTTTCAACATATGTTGGGACAATCATTCTTCTAGGACGTATGTCCATATTAGAAGAATGGTCCCTATATCACTCTTTTGAGTGAGTGACTTATGTGAGACACTATGTTGAGTGTGTTGGGTCCAACACATGACTTATTCAACATCATGCCCAATTACTCAAATGGAGTATGGCCTCAAGAGATGATGCAAGTGATGATGTGATTTGATGTTAGGAGACTGTTGTATTGCATGGTGATATCCTGTGTAGTTATTAGTTGATTGCAATGGAGAATGTGTGTCTCTGTACAATAGATATGTGCTAATGTGGTGGATGTGTTCCACTGGTAATGATTGTGTGTCACTAGATAGTAGTTGTACGCTACTAGGAGTGGTTGTGTACCACTGGATAGAAGTGGTGTGCTACTATGGATCGACATTGTTGTGATCTATTATATGGAATTGTAGTAACTGTGTACTAATACTGGATCTCCATGGAGACTACCATTAGTATTGAAGGTGTTTCCTAGGATGGTGTGCGAACTAGTAGTGTTGGAGGATATTTCCAGCTAGACAGATAGTGATGATGATGCTCGTAACTTGATCTTCGTGATCATGGATATATTGTGTGGCTATGATGATGCTACCTGTATAATGTTCTGCAACACTATGTGATTATTTCCCATACCATGTGAAATGGATGGATTTGTTTGAGACCATTATAGTTAATACCTCCCTATCTAGGACGGAGTGTTGATATCATGGTAGTTGTGGGAGGTACTAACCTCCATGTGTAACCTTTGGCTAGAATAGAATATTCCAGAAGCAAGAGAAACCCTAAACAAATGTGTAGAAAACCTAGAAGACAAGTCGAATCAGTAAAAGAATTAATATTAAAGTATTACCCTCCAAACAGAGAAGTCGGTATAGACAGGTGACAAGGAGCACTATAAATAGAGGGTGCTTGAGCTCATTTGTACTCACTCACTTCACTCATTCTCTCAAGTGTGGCGTAAGTTTGGATTTGAAGCTACAAGAATGGAAGGTGGATCTTTTGGGGTGATTCTTGGTCTCTCTCTCTCTAGTGCTATGTAGCCTAAGATATGCACCCTAACTTCTAGTATCTCTTGGTGGTATTATTGGTGACATTCATGGTGGTATTATGATATTCTTGGTGGTATTCCTTGTGAGTGAAATTGCAACTATTGCAGTTGAGTATTGTCCTTGTTCTATGGTTTTGGGACTTTCTTTCTGGTGCGTTATCTTTGGAGAAAGATGCTCTCTCTTGGTTATTTGTTGGTTCTAGTGTTGCTTTTAGAATCATTCTATCTAGCAAAGGTTATGATGCTCATGGGTGTTTGTGTTCCTATCTATCTGGAACCTGAATTCTCAACTATTGTGGAGGGTGTGCTTGTTCCTATGAATCCATTGAATCCAATATTACAGCTTGGACAAGGTCTCTAATAATTTTCCTGCAAACACACTCACGTTTTTCTAGATGATATAACTTGGATAGCATATACGAGTGCATACCTTTGAATTCTTGTAGCATCGTCCAACTTGTCTTCCAATCTGAAACTAGATACCATATTGACAAGAATAGATTATAAACTCAATCACAAGATTCATTTATTAGAACAAGCTAGAAACTCTAAAATTTCAACTTTGACTACAAAAATCAATTTGACCAAAAATCAACCTTTTACTTTGACTGACTTTGACCAAAAATTCAAACCTGACATTGTTTCTAGATGAGAGTACCAAGAGGTGATCTAGGATAGGGTGCACTAGTATGTCAAGGAATTAGGTCAAACATTTAACCATAAGTGCTCAAACACAAGGGTTAGGGTTTGTTGCAACTACATAATCAGAAAACCTAGTTGCAGTTGTAACTAGTGCCACAACGAGCTTAACAAATAACTTCCTAATCTATCTTATAGTGGTTAGACTATCTGAAGATAGTGTGGGCCCATAACCTGTTAGAAATAAATAGTTGTCCTCATTTTTCCATAGAAAATATAGCAATATTGTCACCCAACCATAGGCACAAAGGCCACCCTTGAGAACTTTAACCTTGATAGACAGAATAATTCTAGAAGCAGAGCAATAGAAAACCAAGGTAGCACATATTTCTCCAAGGCTAGTGCACCAAGAAAGAATAACCAAAGACCAAGCATAAATTCCAAACCATAACCAAGAGAAATTCCAACCAAAATCCAAAATCCCAGTTGCAACAGCTACAACTGCAGCTGCACTCCCTCTCCAAACTTGTGCACCACTAGTCTTATGCAGTTATGAGAGTGAGAGTGAAAAATGAGATCTAGCGCCCTCTATTTATACTACTCTATCTCACTTGAGTGGGTTGACTTCTCTTTCTGGAGGCTAATAACTCAATATTAAATATTCTCTTAAGTTGACTTGTCTTCTAGGGTTATTATCCAACGTTTTAGGGTTTCTCTTTCTTCCCGGAATATTCTAGTCTTGTCAAAGGTTACAAGTGGAGGTTAATACCTCTCGCAACTACCATAATATCAACAAAGAGTTAGTGTGCCCCAAGACAAGTGTGATCCCCTGGTGATTTTGACGGCTTAGATGCCCCTGGGTCATGGTTTCTTAGACCACGGGCTAGTCCCACAGGTAACAAACATTCTAGCAAACAAAAAGAAAGATGAACGAGGTAATACATGACAATTGTTTGTTGAATTACTCTATGCTTTAAATATTTTTTATAGTATTTATTATATTATTTGTTATTATATACCCTATTTTCCAAAGTTCTTTCAACATGCTACAGTCCTTATTTTTAGTGTTTACAGGACACTGTTTTCTGAAATAACAATTTCATTAGTTACAAATCATGTTTTCAGTGGATGTAGAACATTATATTAATGGCGATGCAATCATTGATAATTAAATGGAAAAAATTGATTAAAAAAATAGGATAAGTAAAGCACCATTGTATCATGAGAATTTTATGTTTTCCTAAATGAGTAAGAATTGCAAGTTCTTAACTAGGAACTATATAACATTTAGATTATGAAATTTGTGTTAAGATTTAGAAGTACATTGTAGTCTAAAATGTGTGCTTATTGAATAAATGTACTTAAATTCTTTCCTTGTTTACTTAAAATATTACAAGGGTTTGGAATTCCCTTGATGAATGAGGTAATACATGTCAATTGTTTGTTAAAGTATTTCTTGCTCTGGATATTGTTTTCATAATGTTTGTTATAATATACCATGTTTTTCAAAGTGTTTTTATCATGCTACAAATATCTATTTCCAATGGTTACACATTTTATTTTCAATCACTGTGAAACAATGTATCAATAAAAGTACAATCATTGATATCTTCATACTAACATAAGCTTATAAATCCAAAGATTTTGGAAAATGGAGCCAACAAGAAAATTGGAGAACTTGATTAAATAAACACCTAGGATAAGTGAAGCACCATTGTATCACGAGACATTTCTGTTTTCCTAAATGAGCAAGAGTTGTAAGTTCTTGAATAAGAGCTATATAACATTTAGATTATGGAATTTTTGTTAAGACTTAGAATTATTGTGTAGTTTAAAAGGTGTGCTCATTGAATAATTATACTTAAATTATTTCCATGTTCACTTAAAATGTTCCAAGTGGATGGAATTCCCTTTGATGAATGAGGTAATACATGTTGATTGTTTATTAATTGACACTAACTAAGTTTCTCTTGATTGATGAAACTAGGCATATGTTTGTTCCTTCACATTAATGTTTTTGTCCAAATGTCCCTCCTTTCATCAAACTTGCTAGTTGTAGATATTAGAGATTATGGGTGATATATATTAGGGATTAGGTGTTTTAAGGGGTATCAATCTTCTTATATCTTCTTAGATCAATATTAATTGTCTAAATTTATTTTTTAAGAAAATGAGATTTACAAAAAGAATTATACTAGGCTTACATATAATACATTGCACAATTCAAAGAAGATTGTGACCTTGGTCTGAATATTTTTTTTAATCCAAAAAAGAGTAGTGTCAATATATATACATTTGTTTGACCTCTCAAACATTGAATGGACATTGAAGGTTCAACATTTTCATTGAATGGACATTGGATATTCAAAAATATTTCACTTTTAGGAACACAAAGCTTGTCCAACATGTAGAGAAACCCATTCTAGAGATGATAGTCATCCTTTTTATCACCTTATTCTACATGACCTTGGCCTTATAGTTACTGAATTGCCTCCTTGAGGTCATCATATTTTGTGTATTCCTCTTTGTATGCATCATGATTTAAAGGCTTCATGTGCATAAGTGTACCCAAAGCTAATATTTTGGGTGTGTGTGGCCTTGAAAGCATGCCTACCAACTTATCAATACTCCCCTTCTTATATTTTATGATAAGATGAAAGTGTTGTAAAAAACCCATCTTCTTGTAGTGTTTTCATGTTTGTTGAAGCTTACTTTGGGCTTGCAAATATCGTAATAGCTAGTGAACAATGTGGATGATGGTCTCTTTTCCCATAAGATAGTGCTTCCATTTCTTAATCGCTTGAACAACAACATAGAGTTCCTTGGAATATGTATGGTAGTTCAAGACTCCACCATGGCACATTTCAAAATTATCATATTGCCTTACCTCCTTGCATCAAGATTTCTCCCATAGCATATCCACTTGCATATGTCTCCACTTCAAATGGATTTGCAAGCATCGATATTTGACTAATATTTTGTGTCATCTCTTTAAAAGCCTTCTAATGATTCGTTCCCCACTAGAAACTCTCGATGTTGGTTGTTATGGAATGGAGTGATGAAGTATAAATAACTAGTATTTTATAAACTTTTGAAGGTACTCTATTACCCCCACAAAGCTCCTAACTTTAGTGGCATTAGGAGGAGTTGATCCTTGATTATGGCCACCATCTTTGTAGGACCAATATTTAGTTCCCCTTCACTAATCACATACCCAAAATAAACAAGGGACTATTGGAAAAATTTGCATTTCTTAAGGTTTTCCAACAATTAATGATTTTTAGGGTCTGAGGTAGAGATAAAAATCAATATATCATCTAAGTACACTATTACAAATGAATCTAGAAAGTGATGAAATGCATCATTCATCAACCACATAAATGTATTTGGTGCATTACATAAACCAAAATGCATCACCATCCATTCATATAGACCTCACATCATATTGAAGGTGGTCTTCTAGGTGTCTTCTTGTTTTACTCATACCTAGTGGCATCCCATTTTGAGATCCAACTTGGTGAATTACTTGGCATGTTGCAACTAATATATAAATTCATTAATATCAAGAAGAGGGTATTGGTTCTTGAGTATGATTTTATTCAAATCTATGTAGTCAATACCATTATCCAAGTCCCATCCTTCTTGGGAAATATGATGATATGGGACCCACAAGGTGAGATACTTGTTCGAATTACTCCCTACCCCAACATTTGTTGCAATTATTTCTTCACTTCATCCACTTCCAATATGGGCTATTTATAAATTACTATCTTTGGAAATGTGGAATTAGGAAATGATTGTATTTGGTGCTCCACTTCCCTCTCAGATGGTAACCCTTTAGGCTCTTAGAACACTTCTTTGTTTGCCTATAATATCTCCTCCAATTGCTGGTTTTTCTCTTTAGTATATTCTTATAGATATTCCTTTACCTTTACAAATTCATGTCCTTATTGATTCTAAACTAATAAGAGAAATACAAACTTCCTACTTGAATTTATCAATTTCTTGGCTTGGTTAGCACTTACTATAGAGATATTTGATTTACCTTTGTGCATGTTGATGATGAATACTTCCTGTTATCTCTCCAAGAAATCACTCCCTGACTGTAGAAGGGTGTAATCTTGGTAACTTAAATAGATCAATAAAGTATGGAGGAAAAAGGATCAAATTGGATGACATTATAAACTCACATCCATTTAGAAAGACATGGGTCACTTGAGATACCAAGGCTTTCAACTATGCTGCTCAGAAAGTTTTAATAAATGTGTGAAAACATGGAGAAGACTCATTATGCTAGCAAGAAATACCTACACAAAACCATATGTGAATGGCCAGTAATGATAGGTAAGATACTTCTTCATACCAGCAGAAACATATATAAGATTTGTATATAGTAGATGGCCAAACATAATAAGTAAATACTTGCATATCAATCTTATGAGTGCACTGATAGGATGACAACTATCTGGCACTAAGCCAAACATAAGAAGCAATGTATATAAGTCTAATATACCAACGAAGAGATGGGGTGACAGCCTTTTGTCATTGAGTATACATAAACTTGGAAATAAAGGAGATGAAAACTGAACAAACAAAGTGAAAGAAACTCAATGTCAATATATATTCATGGACATCTCCAAAGGATGAAATGTACAAGTCTTAAAGAATAGAACCACAGTCCTTAGATTGTTTTTTCCCCCCTCGCTGGTGTCTTAGAATTCTTAGGATTTTATAGCCTTTACATCAAGGTTTCAAGATCCTAATTTAATGGATCCGAAATACCAAAAATAAACATAATCAATTTGATCTTTTAGCATAAATGATCCAATCTTATCATCATAAGTCGAATTTGACAATCTGGAGAATTATTTGGCTGCTTGCTGGTGAAAATCACAGATTTTGAAATCTGTCTTTGATGGCTGGGTGATTTTTGTCAAGAATAAGCATTCCATTTGGCTTCATTCCCTTACCATAAGCCTTCAAAACTTGATAAAGAGGATGATCTAGCTTCTGATAATTATTATCTTTAATTTGAGATCATTCCCACAGATTCTGGAAACGGAAAAACATGATTTGGGCAGAAAGAAGACCGATCTGGAATCTTTAGAGATTTCAATGACTTATTAGTCGTGTATTTTTCCTTTTAGCCACCAAAATTCGGAGCTTTTTGGTGGCTCATTGCACTGTAAATTTCACATTTAGTCGTTGAAAGCTGAAATTAACTTTTGGCCTACTTTTAGAGGTGAAATCTTCATTTTATTGAATTGATGTGAATTTGATCCTTTCTCAAAACCTCTAAAACTTTAAGATTTAAAAATAACTCTTCCACCTAATGATCCTCTTATCATGTGATTTGGGAATCATTAGCAAATTATTTTTGATCGCTAACATCTGGCTCCAACTGGGATGGATACCTCCCTGCGAGGTTTCCAAGAACCACAGATCTAATGCCTTTCCAGAAAAATAAAATTTGAACTTAATGTCTAGTGCTCCATTGGGCATGGAGTCAGTATTCTATGGGGCATGGAGTCAACCATTCACCTCTTTCTGAAAACCTTTCATGACCTGTATAGATGATCTTTGTATATATTCTAGACTAATATATAATATGTCTATATTTCCCTCAGCCTCTGTTATGCTTCATACACATTACAATATGTATGTTGTTCTGTTGTTGCAGTGGAAGAAAACCTGGTGAAATGAAATGTTAATCTGATTCCATATGAAATTCCTTGTACCTTTGTTTCTATTCATCACCAGAGTGACCACTTTCTTTCCATGAAGCGCAGTTACAAAACCTTTACCTCTGTATACACCTTTACTTTATGTTGCTTGTTGATGCTTCAAGGATCCTTGGAGTTTTTCACAATACCTGTAGCATGTATCATCTCTGAACATCTAGGAAATCTCAGGTTGATATTTCAGATATGCTATATCATTGAGCTCTTTCTTGAGCAAAACTTTTCCCTTCTTTATCTGCAAAAACAATGTCAGTATCTGCAATACAATGGAATCGGGTTTGGGGGAAACAAACTCAACACCAGTAGAAGGAGTCTAGGGCTCAACAAAGATAAAGGCGAGATATGAGGAATGTGCTTGAGTAGAGGCCCAAATTTTAGGAAGCTTAAGAGACACAAGGGGTTTCAATTTTTTTCTGTGAGTCACATTCGACTAGGAAGATTAAGGATAGGTCGTGTGATGAGGAATGGTCGAGTTAATCATAGAGGAGAAATTTGAAGGAAGATCAGATCCAAACATCATGGAAAAATAGGAGACTTGATAAATCTAGGGTTAGCTAAATCAAATCAAATTATGATTATGGCAGAAATGGATCGACCAAACCTCAATGATATTTCCTAGAATTCATTTCGGCAGTTAATTGATCAAGATGACACCTATACTTTGGCGGTTGAAGACCCTATTTTGACGTGCTAACTATTTGGCATGCATTGCAATTTCGATGGCTTAGAACGCCCTGAGATTTTGGTTTTAGCTGCTGAAAGTTAGTACTTTCGGTAGCTTACAACACTTTGAAACATACCCCTTAGCCACCAAAAACTGTCTTTTGAGATTATTTATCAATGAACTGTTGACTCAAGAAATTTCATAAAATATAAGTCTAAATCTCTTCTAAAATACTCTTAATAAATCTTCTCTCTAATGGCCATCTTGTATGTGGTGTCTCAATAATTTGCAGGTTATTTTGGGGAAATAACATCTTCAAGACCTGCCTTTATTCACACAAGGTGACTGATACATCTGCTACAAACTGGAGAAAAAAAATTCTCGGGCATCAAGCTTATTTCCTACCCTACTCTACTCTAACCAGTTCTGCAATTGGTTAAGTGAATGTTGATTTCCATAGCAGCCATCCAAGCAATTTTAACACTGAAATAATCTCATCATTCACACTGATCAATAGCTGATGTTTGAAGTGTAACAAGAATGATAAGAATCCATTCACAAAACCAATCTCACAAGAAAACATGTGCAAGCTAAAGAAGTCTGAAACTTTCAATTTCTCTTAAATGTATGATTCTATGAAGGTTGCCACTGGGTCTTTAAAACACAGATCTGAAACATGATGATCTTCGGGAAACAACTATATATCTATGGAAACCTCTTGCTCAACCATGATTGTTCTTCTATTAGAAGATTGATTAACTTCTTGTTCTTTTTTTATTACATTGTGATCATCAAACACTATGACCTTCTCTTCAAAAAAAATTTCAGAGGATGATGATCAAGCAGTGTTTGAATGACAGAGATCATGATCAATTTTAAAAATGTAATTGTCTATACAATCATTAGTTATCATAGGTTCAACATGCTTTGTAAACTGATCATAAATTTTACATGAATACCTGTTTCTGGAATACTCTTCAAAAGTTGATGAATTTGATTCACAATCTGAAGTAGTTTCAGTTGCTTGCTATTGTTCTAAAGCTGCCTCATAGTCATTACCTTCCTGCTCAAAATCTGAATTATACTGACATTCTGCTGGCTCAAGTAGATGCAAATTTTCAAAATCAGCCTGCTCTCGAATCCTCTTAGAAACAATGATGTTCTCCTCGATCTCTAGAGCATCTTCAAACAAGATCTTTAAGGATGAAGACTATCTATCTATCTATCTATCTATCTATCT
>ML797923.1:5960-61095 GCA_009831015.1 Picea engelmannii | reverse complement strand
AGAGAGAGAGAGAGAGAGAGAGAGAGAGAGAGAGAGTTTGTTTGTTATAATATACCCTGATTTTCAAAGTGTTTGGTGTGCTCATGGATCCCTATTTTTCAATGGCTACAAGACCATATTTTCCAAAATAGCAGTTTTAGTTGTTACAAATCTTTTTTTTAGTGGCTACAAAACACTCTATCATTGAAGCCACGATCATTGTTATTTTTGTATTGACATAAGCTTCTAAATGCAAATATTTTGGAAAATTGAACCAACAAGAAAATTGAAAATTTTGATTAAGGAAACCATTAGAATAAGTAAAGCGCCATTGTATAATGAGATATTTATGTTTTCCTAAATGAGTATGAATTATAAGCTCTTGAATATGAACTGTATGAAATTAGATTATCAAACTTTTGTTAAGATTTAGAATTACTCTGTAGTCTAAAATCCGTGCTCATTAAATAAATGTGCCTAAATTATTTCCTTGTTTACTTAAAATGTTACAAGTGGATAGAATTCTCTTGATGAATGAGGTAATACATCAAATATCGCTAGCACAATTTTTTTTCGAGGGTTTCATTGTGTAAGGAAACCAAGGTTCAAAACTCGTGGTAGTCTGGAGAAGACACCCAAAACAATCCAGCCATGTTAAGGGTGTTAGAAATAAAGATATGTGCTCATTTTTCCATAGACAATATAGCAATATTGTCACCCAACCATAGGCACAAAGGCCACCCCCAAGAACCTTAACCTTGACAGAAAGAATAATTCTGGAAGCAGAATAATAGCCAACCAAGGTAGCGCATATTTCTCCAAGGATAACACACCAAGGAAGAATAACCAAAGACAATGATTAAATTCCAAACCATAACTAAGAGAAATTCCAACCAAAATCCAAAATCCCAGTTGCAGCAGCTGCAACTGCACTCCCTCTCCAAAATTGCACACCACTAGTCTTATGCAATTGTGAGAGTGAGAGTGACATATGAGCTCTAGCGTCCTCTATTTATACGGCTCTATATCACTTGATTGGGTCAAAATCTCTTTTTGGAGGCTAATAACTCAATATTAAATATTCTCTTGAGTCGACTTGTCTTCTATGTTTATTATCCAACGTTTTAGGGTTTCTCTTGCTTCCCATAATATTTTAGTCTTGTCAAAGGTTACATGTGGAGGTTAATAGCTCTCGTAGCTACCATAATATCCACACTCCCTCCTAGCTAGGGAGGTGTTAAAGGTAATGGTATTGAGCACAAACAAACCATTCAACCGGTAACATCATAGCCACACATGATATTTCATGATCACGTAGATCAACTTATGAGAAACATCACAACTATCAGTATCATATGATAGCATCAACTGCATCCTATCTCGAATCCATACTCCATCTGAGTAATCGGGAATGATGTTGAATAAGTCACTCACTCCACAAAGTGATACAAGAAACATTCTTCTAATACGAACATATGTCCTAGAATAATAATTGTTCCAATAGATGTTGGAAGCCACGCCATGGGATAAAAGGACTATTCTTCTAATTTGGACATACGTCCTAGAAGAATGACTATCCTAGACCATTTTCCCTCCAGCCACTATTTTGAACTCAGGGAAAATGTTTTTCCACCATCAATCTTTCAACCTAGACCATCCTCCACAGGAAGGATGTCTATCCACCATCATTTTTTCCTTCTTGTACCATTCTTCGCCTAGATAATGTTTGTCCATCAGCACACTGACTATCCATCTAGCTGGAAATCATATCCAACACTAGTGGTAGTCTCAATGGAAATAAGAATAATTCCATCCAATAGAACACAACTGTGTCTATCCATAGTAGTACACAACTACTATCCAGTGGTACACAACCACACCTAGTAGCACACGGCTATTAACCAATGACACATAGTCACAACCAGTGGAACACATCCACCATAGTAGAATACAACTATTGTCCAGATACATACAGTCTCCAAAACAATAATACCATTTTATATCAACCTGCATAACAATATCATGATACAAAATGAGTCATTCGGTCCATTCTTCCACTCACATCTGTGAGATCTGGAAGATCATCTACCCTCAAAAGGTAGAACATCAGCCATGGTCTATCTAAATTGTTCTTCCCAAGCATAGAAGAATAATTTTCCATGATTTATGAGCCTAGACCATTCACCTAACTGGGTCATTCCTCTGACACTAATCATAGTGCAACCTGGAGAGAATGATTCTGCCCTAGGGAATGACTATTCGAACCATTTCCTATGGAAATTATTGTCTTGCACCAACCTCCAAAATGGACCATTCTTCAAAACTGCTCACAACTTTGAACTTCAAAAGAATGATTTCCCAGTGAGGAGGACCATTCTACTTGACCACTACTCAGAGTGACTGCCAAGAAGAATGAATATCCTAGACCATTCCCCCACACTGGCTACAAGGGGAATTGTTGTATATGGTACATCAACAATCTATCGAACCATTTTCATTACGGAAATGATTGTTCGATATGGACCATTTTCCGAACTGGAAAATTCTTGTTCGTCATAAATCTTGGGCCACTTTCCAGACTGGAAGGTGACTTCCCAACCTAGACCATTTTCTGAACTAGAAAATGACTGCCCATAAATCAATAACATATCAATGCGCCCTTCCAACATGGGAGTAATCTCTTCATTTTCCAATAAGGAATTTATCTCCATGAGTACCAACGTGTCCCTTAAGTACACAACTTTTCATCTTAGACATAGGCTTTTCCAAAATATCTACTATTTTCTCATCTGTAGAGATATACTAGAGAACCACTTCTTCCCTATGGGCTCTATCATGGAGAAAATAATACTCCATCTCAATCTGCTTCAACCTATCATGGAACATTGCGTTCTCTGAAAGCTTCACACATCTCTGATTATCACAATATATCATGGTCGAATCCAACACCTGATCAAACAATCCAGAAATCAACTTACATGGCCACACTGCTTATGTACAAGCATCAAAAGATACAATATACTCTTCTTCTGCAGTGATGAGTGAAATATACTTTTGTTTCCTGCTAGCCCATGATATTGTGGAAAATCTCAAACTGAAACATATCGAAGAAGCACTCCTTCTGTTATCTGCACTCCCTGTCCAAACTAAATCGATAAATCCATGCAGTTGTATATCATGTCCCACAAAGAAAATATCCAGGTGAGTATTCTCTAAATACATTAACGGGCCAATCAATTGTTGATACAAAGACGGGTCTACTGGATTAGAGTCTCTCAACTTCTTCAGATCTATCGTCATGGGAGATTTTCCATGGATTTGCAATCCATCATCCTGGGCTTATGAAGAACCATTTCAATATAATTCCTCTGTCATAGGAATTTTTCACCATTCTTATGTTGTACATGAGAGGATTTGCACCAAATTTCTTGAATCCATACAAGGTCTTCTTTCATCTGCATACAAGGGTCTCTTTCTGGTATACCTCAAAACCTTGAGGTTTCTCTACATATGTGTCTTCTTCAATTACTTTGTTGAGAAGAACAATCTTTACATTCATCTGATATAAACTCCAACCCATGGATACTGCAAGAGATATAATGTCTCGTGTAGAGGTATGTCTGGTTAATGGAACAAGGCTGTCATCATAGTATTCTCCCTTCTTTTGGGAGAACCCTCTAGCCCTGAGTCTCACCTTGTATCTATCAATGCTTCCATTTATAAGCCTTTTTCACAATTTATCACATACATTGCTCTTCATCACAACTTCCTTCCATTCCTTTTGCTTGACTTCTTCTAGTGGGTTCAAACTGGTTCAATTAGTTGTTCTAAGTTTTCCTTCTTTCTTGGAATCTTCATGTTCTTCCTCATGTTTCTCTTTAATGTTGGAGTCCATGGAATCTTCTATAGATTACATGCCCTTTTTTCCTTAAGGCTCCAACTTTTTCCTTCTTCCATAGGAACATAAATGTAGATGGAAAACCAAGGATATTCAAGGTTTATTTTCGAAGAAGACTTCTTCTAGAGTCAATATGAACATGTGCTACTTATCATGGTTGTTACTTCCAATGAAGAACATGGGTAGATAATTCATAGTCTTTACAGATTCTTCTTCAATGGATCATATCGTTGGGTATTAGCTCCCTCTTAATCCTAGCTTCATGTATGTGGAGGAAAAAGGATCAAATCAGATGACATTATAAACTCACATCCATTTAGAAAGACATGGGTCACTTGAGAGACCAAGGCTTTCAACTATGTTTCTCAGAAAGTTTTAATCAATGTGTGAAAACATGGAGAAGACTCATTATGCTAGCAAGAAATACCTACACAAATTCATATGTGAATGGCCAGTAATGATAGGTAAGATACTTCTCATACCAACAGAAGCATATATAAGATTTGTATATAGTAGATGGCCAAACATAATAAGTAAATACTTGCAACTTAAGCTTATGAGTGCACTGATAGGATGACAACTATCTGGCACTAAGACAAACATTAGAAGCAATGTATATAAGTCTAATATACCAACGAAGAGATGGGATGACAACTTTTTTTCATTGAGTATACATAAACTTGGAAAGAAAGGAGATGAAAACTAAACAAACAAAGTGAAAGAAGCTCGATGTCAAGATATATTCATGGACATATCCAAAGGATGAAATGTACAAGTCTTAGAATAGAACCACAGTCCTCAGACTGTATTTCCCTCCCCGGTGTCTTAGAATTCTTAGGCTTTTATAGCCTTTACATCAAGGTTTCAAGATCCTAATTTAATGGATCTGAAATACCAAAAATAAACATAATCAATTTGATCTTTTAGCATAAATGATCCAATCTTATCATCATAATTCGAATTTGACAATCTGGAGAATTATTTGGCAGCTTGCTGGTGAAAATATCAGATTTTGAAATCTGTCTTTGATGACTGGGTGATTTATGTCAAGAATAAACATGCCATTTGGCATCATTCCCTTACCATAAGCCTTCAAAACTTGATAAAGAGGATGATATAGATTATGATAACTATTATCTTTAATTTGAGATCATTCCCACAGATTCTAGAAACGGAAAAACGCGATCTGGGCAGAAAGAAGACCGATCTGGACTCTTCAGAGGCTTATTAGTTGTGTATTTTTCCTTTTAGCCGTCGAAAGTAAGAGCTTTTTGGCGCCTCATTACACTGTAAATTTCACATTTAGCCGCCGAAATTTGAAATTAACTTTTGGCCTATTTTTAGAGGTGAAATCCTCATTTTATTGAATTGATGTGAATTTGAGCCTTTCTCAAAACCTCTAAAACTTTAAGATTTAAAAATAAATCTTCCACCTAATGATCCTCTTATCATGTGATTTGGGAATCATTAGCAAGTTATTTTTTATCGCTAACATCTGGCTCCAACTGGGATGGAGACCTCCCTGCGAGGTTTCCAAGAACCACGGATCTAATGCCTTTCCAGAAAAATAAAATATGAAATTAATGTCTAGTGTTCCATTGGGGATGGAGTCAATATTCCATTGGGCATGGAGTCATCCATTCACCTCTTTCTGAAAACCTTTCATGATCTGTATAGATGATCTATGTATATCTTCTAGACTTATATATAATACGTATGTATTTCTCTCAACCTCTGTTGTGCTTCATACACATTACAATATGTATGTCATTCTGATGTTGCAATGGAACAAAACCTGGTGAAATGAAATGTTAATCTGATTCCATATGAAATTCCTTGTACATGTGTTTATATTCATCACCAGAGTGACCACTTTATTTCCATGAAGCGCAGCTACAAAACCTTTACCTCTGTATACACCTTTACTTTCTGTTGTTTGTTGATGCTTCAGGGATCCTTGGAGTTTTTCACAATACCTGTAGCATGTAGCATCTCTGAACATCTGGAAAATCTCAGGCTGAGATTTCAAATATGCTATATCATTGAGCTCTTTCTTGAGAAAAAAATTTCCCTTCTTTATCTGCAAAAGAATGTCAATATCTGCAATACAATGGAATCGGGTTTGGGGGAAACAAACTCAACACCAGTAGAAGGAGTCCATGGCTCAATAAAGATAAAGGCGAGATATGAGGAATGTGCTTGAGTAGAGGCCTGAATTTTAGGAAGCTTAAGAGACACAAGGGGTTTCAAATTTTTTCTGTGAGTCACATTTGACTAGGAAGATTAAGGATAGGTCGCATGATGAGGAATGGTCGAGTTAATAATAGAGGAGAACTTTGAATGAAGATCAGATTCAAACATCATGGAAAAATAGGAGATGTGATAAATCTAGGGTTAGCTAAATCAAATCAAATTATGATTATGGAAGAAGTGGATCGACCAAACCTCAATGATATTTCCTAGAATTCATTTCGACGGTTAACTGATCAAGATGACACCTGTACTTTGGCGGTTGAAGACCCTATTTTGATGCTAACTGTTTTTCATGCTCTACAATTTTGATGGCTTAGAACGCCCTGAGATTTTGGTTTTAGCTGTCGAAAGTTAGTACTTTCGGTAGCTTAAAACACTTTGAAACATACCCCTTAACCATCGAAAACTGTCTTTTGAGATTATTTATCAATGAAGTGTTGACTCAAAAAATTTCATAAAATATAAGTCTAAATCTCTTCTAAAGACTCTTAATAAATCTTCTCTCTAATGGCCATCTTGTATGTGGTGTCTCAATAATTTGTAGGTTATTTTTGGGAAATAACATCTTCAAGACCTACCCTTATTCACACAAGGTGACTGATACATCTGCTGCAAACTGGAGAAAAGAAATGATCAGGCAGCGAGCTTATTTCCTACCCTACTCTACTCTAACTAGTTCTTCAATTGGTTAAGTGAATGTTTATTTCCATAGTAACCATCCAAGAAATTTTAACACTGAAATAATCTCATCATTCACACTGATCAATAGCCAATGTTTTAAGTGTAACGAGAATGATAAGAAGCCATTCACAAAACCAAACTCACCAGAAAACATGTGCAAGCTAAAGAAGTCTGAAACTTTCAATTTCTCTTAAATGTATGATTCTATGAAGGTTGCCACTGGGTCTTTAAAACACAGATCTGAAACATGTTGATCTTCGGGAAACAACTATATATCTATGGAAACCTCTTGCTCAACCATGACTATTCTTCTGTTAGAAGATTGATTAACTTCTTGTTCCTTTTTTATTACATTGTGATCATCAAACAATATGACCTTCTCTTCAGAAAAGTTTTCAGAGGATGATGATAGAGCAGTGTTTGAATGACAGAGATCATGATCAGTTTTAAAAATGTAATTGTTTATAAAATCATTAGTTATCATAGGTTCAACATGCTTTGTAAATTGATCATAAATTTTACATGAATATTTGTTTCTGGAATACTCTGCAAAAGTTGATGAATTTGATTCACAATCTAAAGTAGTTTCAGTTGCTTGTTGTTGTTCTAAAACTGCCTCATAGTCATTACCTTCCTGCTCAAAATCTGAATTATACTGACACTATGCTGGCTCAAGTAGATGCAGATTTTCAAAATCATCCTTCTCTCGAATCCTCTTGGAAACAGTGATGTTCTCCTCGATCTCTAGAGAATCTTCAAACAAGATCTTTAAGGATGAAGACTTTCTTTCTAGCAGAAAAAGAGCAAGTTATGAATGCAACCCCATAACATAATAAATCATGGCGGATTTCTTTATAGGCCGGATCTCCAAAGGCATACCATAGTAAATGTTGCAAAATCTTCGATTGAAAACAAGCAAGGTTTCATTTTGTTGTTTCTTTAAGGCATAGAAATCAACGAGGTATGAATCTGTTTATTTGTTTTCACCCCAATACTTCATAAAAACATTTGAGAACTCGATCCAAGAACCAATAGAATCATCTCTTAGACCTTTAAACCATAGAGCAACATCTCTGATCAAATATTTTGAAAAATATCTCATGATCACATCTTCATGAACAATCTGAAAATGATCAACAAAATCCAAAAAGGATTCCAAGTGTCTTTCAGCTGAAGCTTGATTCTCTCTAGAAAACCAAGGGAGATATTCATAACAGTCAACAGGATAAGGATGAAGAAGAGAGGGCATATTTAAAGGATTAAAAATCTCCATCTTGATTTTAATCTAAAAGGTTGTAGGCTGATCATGAGGGATATCAAGTCGTTGACAAGGTTCATAAAATTTGGCAAGAGGAATTGAAATCTGATAGGGTTTTGAATCAATTTTGATTTCCTCAAGATCAAATGGTTTATCAAAGACAGAGGGTATTGAAAAGAAATTTTTTTTTTAGGAATAGATGGTGATGAAGGTATTGAATCAACATCTAGAATATTAGGTTGCAGAATTTATTCTTCTAATGTTGGATGTATATAAGAAGGATAGTGATTTTCTGAATATACAAAACAAAAAATGATTCTCTTTACATGTAAAGGGAAAAGCATGAAAGAGTTAATAAAGGACAACAACAATTCATGAAGTAAATTGATGAATTGGTACCTTGATTTAGAATTTAGCTTCTTCATCTTCTATCAATCGGATCCTCCCCAGTGGAGTCTTTAATGTGGAGTCGTCGGGCAAATGATTACAACCAAATTTTATGTTTGTCTCTTGTCTGCCATCAAGATACAAATCTATGTCGTTCTCCTAGGGAAACTCTGCTTTCACTTTCGTTCCCCAAAAACAATGCCATTTTGTTATCTCTCCAAGAAATCACTCACTGACTATAGAAGGGTGTAAGCTTGGTAACTTAAATAGATCAATAAAATGTGGAGGAAAAGGGATCAAATCGGATGACATTATAAACTCACATCCATTTAGAAAGACATGGGTCACTTGAGAGACCAAGTCTTTCAACTATGTTGCTCAGAAAGTTTTAATCAATGTGTGAAAACATGGAGAAGACTCATTATGCTAGCAAGAAATACCTACACAAAACCATTTGTGAATGGCCAGTAATGATAGGTAAGATACTTCTTCATACCAGCAAAAACATATATAAGATTTGTATATAGTAGATGGCCAGACATAATAAGTAAATACTCACAGCTTAAGATTATGAGTGCACTGATAGGATGAAAACTACTTGGCACTAAGACAAACATAAGAAGCAATGTATATAAGTCTAATATACCAACAAAGAGATGGGATGATAGCCTTTTTTCATTGAGTATACATAAACTTGGAAAGAAAGGAGATGAAAAATGAACAAACAAAGTGAAATAAGCTCGATGTCAAGATATATTCATGGACATATCCAAAGGATTAAATGTACAAGTCTTAAAGAATAGAACCATAGTCCTCAGACTATTTTTTCCCCCCTCCCCGGTGTCTTAGAATTCTTAGGCTTTTATAGCCTTTACATCAAGGTTTCAAGATCCTAATTTAATGGATCTGAAATACCAAAAATAAACATAATCAATTTGATCTTTTAGCATGAATGATCCAATCTTATCATCATAAGTCGAATTTGACAATCTGGAGAATTATTTGGCAGCTTGCTGGTGAAAATCTCAGATTTCGAAATCTGTCTTTGATGGCTGGGCAATTTCTATCAAGAATAAACATGCCATTTGGCTTCATTCCCTTACCATATGCCTTCAAAACTTGATAAAGAGGATGATCTAGCTTTTGATAATTATTATCTTTAATTTGAGATCATTCCCACAGATTCTGGAAACGGAAAAATGTGATCTGGGCAGAAAGAAGACCGATCTGGACTCTTCAGATATTTCAACGACTTATTAGTCGTGTATTTTTCCTTTTAGCCACCGAAAGTCAAATATTTTCGGTGGCTCATTACACTGTAAATTTCACATTTAGCCACCAAAAGCTGAAATTAACTTTTGGCCTATTTTTAGAGGTGAAATCCTCATTATATTGAATTGATATGAATTTGAGCCTTTCTCAAAACCTCCAAAACTTTAAGATTTAAAAATAACTCTTCCACCTAATGATCCTCTTATCATGTGATTTGGGAATCATTAGCAAGTTATTTTTTATCGCTAACACTTCCCATCTTTTATCAAGTGGTATTGGTTTTCTCTCCTCATGAAGGTTGGAACCCTCATGTACATGTCGGAGCTTCAAAACACAACATCACACACATCAAGTGGTGCTACATCTACCTCCACTTCATCAATATAGCATGTACTTATAGAAAATTTTATTTTTCACTACTTAGTGACCCTTAGATATGTATCCTTATTTACCCATTCTAATGGGTATGGGAAAGAATTGTCATGAACTTCCGATCCAAACTTACTTACCAAATCCTATGCTATGAGTTTGGATTGTGAATTGAAATCAAGAAGGGCATCGAACTTTGTCTTATTAAACTTGATCTTGATGTGGAAGATTTTAGTCATCTCCTTCTCTTCCTTGGGATGGAGGCTACTTAGGTTCACCTCCTTCTATATTATAGTGCAGACAATATTTTCATCTACATCTAAGTCACTCTATACTTATTTTCTTGAATCCATAGCTAGCATGTTCTTCTTCTTGGCCTCCTTCTTGCAATTCTTTGGATTTATCTCAGGATATAGATTCCAACACTTATATATGATGTGATCATCAATATTGCAATGGTTGCGGAGATTAATTGGATCCTTGCATTGATGTGTAGTTGTTGTTGTCTTCTTAGTACCATTTCCTTTCTAGTTCTTCTTTCCCTCCTTAGAAGTGTCTTGGTGGTCTTTCTATTCGGAACCATTTGGTTATCCTTTCTTTTTATCAACATAACTCTAGATACTATGCTTGCACACAAGACTCATAAAAAATACTAGGTTTAAATAACATCACTTTCCTCTTTAAATTACTATGGAGATCACCAAGATACTTGAGGAACACATATGGGTTCTTGGGAGATATTCCCAATATAATGGATTGTTTTCTAAACCCGTTTCCCTTTCTTATGATAGTACTAATGCCAATGGATATATTGGTCCTCTTCATAACCAATAGGGTAAAATTTGAACTTAATGAGGGTTTTAAACACATCCCACTTAGTTACTAGGGGATCACCCTCCAATCTATGTTTGTGTGTTGTTCTTCCACCAAGTTTAGGCATTCCCTCTAACTTTAGTGAATAAAATGATATATTTTTATCATTTCCTATGCTATGAACACTAAAATAGACTTCTAACTATTGCAACCATTGATTAAACTTGACAACATCAATCTCACCTTGATATTGTTTGGCGTCCACTTTCACTTCCACTTTAAATAGAGATAGGGAAGAAGTGATATTGGAACTTGTTCTCTCTTTATTTGAATCATTTTTCAGATCCTTTATTGGGTCTTCATTGTCTCTAGATTTCATGTCTAAGATAGCTATTGAGTTAGAGGTACCAAACTCCTCGAAAGGTCCAAAATTTCTCTATAGAGAATACATGAGGATACTCATGTTGTAAAAAATGCTAGTGACTTTTGCTTCTAGTTTGGAAAATCTCTCCTTCGAAACATCCCTTGGATTGTCATTATACTCATTTTCCTTGGCTAGGGTTTCATGACTTATTTCTTTAAGTCAATTCTTGAATACTAAAACTTCCCATAGAAAACCCAAAGAAAAATAATTTGATATCGATATGATTTTCAAATTGTCATGGATATTCCACTGGAACAGTTCATTACAACATATATTACAATTTTCTACAAACTCTTGTTATGCAATGTTTTTCTTAAAATTAAGGTTTAGTATTACTAGCTTAATGAATCAAATAATGAAAAAATATAAGATTGAAATAAAAGAAGCTGAAACAAATATCACACCATCCACACAATGAACAAAAGATGTACCCTAGGAAATAAAGGAAAATCTAGCTAGAAGGTGAGGACTACGCATTGCTCTTTTCTTCCTATTTATGAAATGCAAATATAAATAAAGGTGAACTCATTATGAAGTTTCCACAAAAACTGTGGCATGTATGGCTGCCATAGGGTCATCTAAATCCTTTATTCTATTGTAATATCCCAATCCCTTTATTTGCTCAACTATGGAACAATAAATAAATACAATAAGAATGGAACCCCATCCTTTCCTAGCAACCCAATATTTAACAATGTCTTGATACTCATCTAGCTTTAAGTTTAGGGTTTTTGAATGCCTCAACTCTTGAATAGGGTTAGGATTTTGGATCTTCTAAAATCTTCTTTAAAATCCACACATGAATATCTCCGCGTGTGTGAGTAATGGGAGATGACATGTCATCCATCAAGTACCATGGTGGTTAATATGATAGGCCAAATTGAGGGAGGTGTACACAAACATCAATTGAGGTGATGTTTGCATTTTTGGAAATCTCTCGATGTGTAGGATAACATTGAAAGGTTGGGAACTTTATTCACAAAGATTTGACCCCAAAAATGTTGTTTAATGTATCAAACATGATTTGGAAGTTTTTGAACCCCAAATCATGAAAACATGCAATGCCCTTAAAATGAGCCCTATAAGTCAATAACTCCAATTTTTCCACCCAGAAAGTACCAAAATATATCACCGATTAAATAGTTATCCATTTAAGATCACTCATTTAAGAGTGACTTATTTGGAAGTCATTTTCCATTCAAAGTGCAATTCACGTTGAATATAGCTCAATTTCATGGTGAGATATGATTGTGAAAGATATACATGACTAGCCAAATAAGACCAAATCTCATTTATCTATGAATAGCCCTGTCAATGAGGAAAATATCACCTTTATCTATCTTTGATTTAGTGCTTAAAAGTGAACTTTGGGGGGAGTCATGGAACATGTCTTTTAATTATTAAATCACCCTAATTGCTTCTTGGAGTATGTTCATTGAAGTTGCACATGGAGAATATTATCATCTACAACCTTATGAAGACCAATATATTAAGTGGTGGCAGTTTTTCTTGTGCGAAGATCAAATTTTAGAAAGGTACACTAGTGCATTCCATGAATGTATGGCATGCTTGAGTATATTTGTTTAAATGCATGATAAGATCTGTGAGTATCGGAGTGGTCTTTCACCTTACATCCAAGAGGAGCTTTAATGAATCTTTTATTAATAAACTCCCTAGGCAATGTCTACCACTTTACTAGAATGATTGAGGGTGGGTTCAAAGTGGTCAAGGATTGTTCCAAGATGAACCTTGATTCTAGTGTAAATAAGATTCCAATTCCAAATCAATCCAGTATTCACAATGCCAAATTGAACAAGCAATGTGAGACAAGTCACAGTGAACTCATTGGAAAGAGTCGGTGTAATCATTATGGACTTAAGCTATAAAAAAAAATCCAATTATTGCATCTTTCACAAGACCTGTCCTCATTCAAAATAAATAGTTCATGTACATAATAAAGACACACTTAGCACAAACTTCATCATTATTTACTATAACACATAATAAAGGAACACAAATTATAAGTTTAGCACCAAGTTCTTTTGTTCTTACAACTCACACTACTCTAGTTGATTCCAAAGAGGAGAAATATAATAGTATTCACTCTCGGATGAGGTTAAATGGGAACCCATTGCATTTCATAGTGGGTAATGGTAGTCAAAATAACATGATCACAGATATACAATTAAGAAAATTGCATCAACAATTCTACCTCACCCTCAACCTTATACAATTGGATACTTAAGTCAAGGTAAGGAAATTCAAGTCACTAAGCAGTGAAAATTTCAATATTGTATCAAATTATTCCTTGGCAAAGTCATTTTTAAAACAACACCATTGTAAATATGGTATATCCTAATAGAAAAACCATTATTGTGGGAGTGCTATGTTGATTTTTCTAGTGCAATAAATAATAGCATAATATTTCTGAAAAATTGATAATTACTTCTAATGATTTTGTTTTTCACTTTTCAATTTATCATTAAGAAATTATAATTTGGAAATTCAACCATATAAAAATTGTAGAATAATAGTAGAGATCACAAAGAGAACACAATATTTACTAGGAAATGTGAATTTATTTTGTTACAAATGAGCCAAATTGGCTCCTTATTTATACTAAATTGACCTCCCCAACAAACATGACTTTTCACTTTTCACATTATGAAGACCGACCATAGTTACAAAATTCAACACTCCCTCTTAACCAGGGAGGTATTCATAACAACCAGCTAAATGTACTCAAGTTGAAAAAAAATTATATGAAAAGGTCATATAAAAAAATATCATCATCATCATCTGCAACATCAACAACAACATGTCATATGACACATCATATGGCATCAACTCTTTGGGTCATACTTCATCTGAGTAATCAGACATGATGATTGAATAAGTGAGGTGTTGAAACCTGCGCACTCAATTGAGTGTCCCACAGTTCTCACACCCTCAATGGAGTGTCCCATGACTATAATGACCATTTTTCCAGATCAGATCGCCATTTGTGCCACATGAATAATGTCAGACCTTCCAGATGTTGAAAGTCACACCATGGGATACATGGACCATTCTTCTAATCAGGTCACTACATGTGTCATAGAAGAATGTCAGTCTCAGACCTCTTTCACTAATCAGGTCACCATATGTGCCATAGAGAAAATTTTAGTCTTGTACCAACCTCCCTAATCAGGTCATCATTCATTCCATAGGGGGTGGACCATTCATCTTGATCAGGTCACCATCTGTTCCATAGGAGAATGTCAGTCTTGGATCATTTTCTGTAGAAAATGTTAGTCCATGATACATTAGCAATCTGTCCAACCTGGACCATTCTCCATATGGAGAATGTCAATCCAAAAGCACACTGGATATCCATAATGTAAGAATATCAACACTCCCTCTCAACCAAGGGAGTAATCTCCATAATCCCCAGCTTGTCCCTGAAGGTATACAAACTTCCCTTTGGACAAGGGCTTCGTAAGAATATTTGTTATCTTCTCATCGGTGGAGATGTATTGGAGCTTAACTTCTCCCTTCTAGACTTTATCACAGATGTAGTAGTACTTGATCTCAATGTTCTTCGACTTGTCATGGAACACGTGGTTCTATGAAAGCTTCACACAACTTTGATTATGCCAGTATGTTATGGTCGAATCCAACGCCTGGTCAAATAGTCCAAAAACCAACTTATGGAGCCATATTGCTTACATACAAGCATCACAAGCTGCAATATACTTTGCCTCTGTAGTGTTGAGCACGACAAAATTTTGTTTCTTGCTAGCCCAAGATATCATAATAGAGCCCAAACTGAAACATACACTAGAAGTACTATTTTTATCACTTGCACTCCCTGCCCAATCAGAATCCGTATATCCATGCAATTGTACATCACTGTTTGAGACATATCTTAAACCATAATTTAGTGTGCCACATACATATCTCAAAATGTGTTTTGTGGTTATCCAATGCTCATGTTTCGATTCCACCTGGAACTGGCTCAACGTGTTCACAACGAAGCAAATGTCTGGCCTGATATTAACCAAATACATCAATGATCCAATCAACTATTGGTACGTGGAGGGGTATACCAGATCATAATCAGATTCTCTCAACTTATTAAGGTTTTTCACCATGGGAGTTTCCATGGATTTGCAATTCATAATCCCAAACTTCTTAAGGATATTCACAACACACTTTCCTTGACCTAATAAGATTTCACTAGGATTATGTCATACTTCTAGTCCCAAATAATAGTGCATGAGACCAAGATCCTTCATGTCAAATTCAGAGGATAGCTCCCTCTTACATTGAATAGTGAGAGGATCTGCACCTATCAGAAATAATTCATCAACATATAGTAGTAGAATCATAGGTGCATCATTCACAAACTTGTAATAAAGGTTTGGATCAGCATAGCTCTTGGAGAATCCAAGTCTCGTCAAGTAGTTTTCAATATGTGCATACCAATCCCTTGGAGATTGCTTGAGTCCATACAATAATTTCTTTAATTTACAAACATGGGACTCTCTGTGGTGCACCTCAAAACCTTGAGGTTGCTCTATGTACACTTCTTCTTCAATCACTCCATTGAGAAAAGTTTTCTTCACATCCATCTAATGTAGAATCCATCCCATGGAATTTGCAAAAGAGATAATGGATATGATAGAAGTGTATCTAGAAACGGGAGAAAATGTCTCATCATAGTCTTCTCCCTCTTCCTGGAAGAACCCTCTAGCCACAAACCTTGCCTTGTATTTATCAATACTTCCATCCATTGCATGTTTAATCTTGTAAATCCACTTTGAAATTACCACAAGCTTCCATTCAAGTCTAGGCACAACTTCCCATACATCGTTCTTCATAATGGATTGATATTCTTCCATCATAGCTTCCTTCAATTCTTTCTGCTTGATTGTTTCTTCAAAGGTCGAAGGTTTTGTACTCGCAAGATTTTTCATAAGTGTCACATAACTAGAGAACCTATTGGGTCTCTTTCTTTCCCTGGAGGTTCCACCTGGAGCTTCCTACAACTTCCTACAAGATGGATTTGAGATATGCTGGTCTCTTTCTTATCCTAGGAACATTAACGGTTCCATGGGTTCAAGTGGTCATTCTGGTTCTTCATCAAGATGATTTGGAGAACCTATACTTTCTTATAATTTCATCAAAAGTCACGTCCCAACGAACTTCAACCTTCTGTTGTCCTGGAATATAGATTCTATAGGATTTTGATGACTCACTATATCCAACGAATATTCCCTTTTTTCACGAAGGTTCCAACTTCTTTCTTTTGTCCTTGGGAACATGAATATAAATAGGACAACCAAAGATCATCGGGTGTTCAACACTTGGTTTATTTTCAGAGAAAGCTTCTTCTAGAGTCATGTTCTTCAATATATGATGAGGGATTCTATTTTGAACATATAAGACTGCCATAGTTGCTTCTCCCCATAGAAACATGGATAGATTTTGGCCATTCATCATTGCCTTAACAGATTCTTCAATAGATTTGTTCTTCCTTTCTACCATGCCATTATGTTGAGGATTTTGTGGGACAATCAACTCCCTCTTAATCCCATCTGCTTTTCAAAATGCAATGAGCTCTCTGGAGTTGTATTCTTCTCCATTATCATACCTTAGAGTCTTGATCTTCTTATCTTTCAAGTTTTCCACTTCAACCTTGAATTCTTGAAACTTGTCAAATACTTCATCTTTCGTCTTCAACAGGTACATACAAGTATTTTGTGAGAAGTCATCAATAAATATTACATAGTAAAGAGAGCCTCCTAAAGACTTCACAGGCATAGGACCACATACATATGAATGTATTAAGTTCAAGATCTCCTTAGATATATTTTCACTGCTTGGGAATGGCTTCTTAACATTCTTCCCAAGTGCACAGCCTCTGCAAACACCTTCATGTATCGGTTGCAATTATGGTACACCTACCACCACTTTATTTAGAGATGGAAATGCTTGATAATGAAGGTAAGCATACCTTCTATGCCATAATTTGCTAGGATTGACTTCATCATGTACAAGGGCTTGAGTATTTTGACCTAGGAGCTTATATAGTCTCCCATCACGAATTCCAATAACTCTAACATCATTTATATTAGATCCCTTGGGTCATACAAGTACTTTCCCATCAACAAATGTTGTTATATCTCCTTTATATTCTAGACAAGAAATGGAGACCAAATTCTTCTTCAAACCACGTACATATAGAACATTACTGAGATGAACATTATTACTTGATTCCAACTCAATAGTTGTTTTCCCAATTCCTTTTACTGCATACGATTTGTTGTCTCCAAGTTCTACTCTATGAGAAATCCTTTTCTCCCTCATACTTGAGAGATTGACATGATCACTTGTCATATATCTAGAAGCTCCACTATCAATCAACCACATATCATCATTATCTTCAATAGATCCTGCAAAGGTTGAGAAGTAGAAGAAATTTGTATCTTCATGCTTGACTTTCTTTGAAGGTTCTCCATCATTCGCATTGGTAGTTGAAGCATGATGTCTTCCTTTCCTCTTCTTTGTTGATTCAGGACAATCATGTTTGTAGTGGACAAATTTATGGCAACCAAAACATTGGACTTTTGACATGTCTATTTTCCCTTGATGATTAGGTCTCCTTCCTAATTTCTTGTTTTGAAACCCAAACTTCTTCTTGCCCCCATTCTTCTTGAATCTTGTTGTATAAGCTTGAGCATCTTCTTCTTTCTGAATTATTTCCTTTGATGTGATCCTTTATTCTTCTTGAGCACAACATGTTCATATCTCTTCAAAGGTAGGGCAGTCCTTTTTTGTATTCATACTTGAAGAAAATGCATCCCATGATCTAGGTAGACCATTGAGTGCAATAATAATGATCTCTTTATCAAGAACAACTTCATTGATAGCTTGGAGTTGATCTCTTAGTTGGGAGATCCTCAAAAAATACAAAGATATAGTATCGTCATTCATCATTCTGGTATCACGAAGCTCGTCACTTGACCAACATTATTGAATGTAAATAGATTGGTTAGGGCATCATACATTTTCTTTGACGTATCCAGATTTGATATGTAAGGAATCAAATGGTCTCTATAGAGTCCACAATGATACTCATGGCATTGATGTCATTTTCCCTGAAGTTTTCCTTTTTCTCTTTATTCTAAAGTTCCTTTTATTTTTCTGCATCATTCTGTGGTTCCACGATATTGCTTTTCACAATGTCCAAAACTTTGTTGTTGGAAAGGATAAGATCAATCCTTGTCTTCCATGCTCTGAAGTTAGAAGCTCCTTCTAGCTTGTTTTTTGATATCATAGTCTAAATCATTGTTGTAGAATTTCAAGAGAAGAAAGGTTTCTTGAAGATAGGTCTTCTTAGATGGTGAACTTTGGATCTCTTCTTTATCGTCGCTCGCATACCATGTTGATTTTTCTAGTGCAATAAATAATAGCACAATACTTCTGAAAATTGATAATTACTTCTAATGATGTTGTTTTTCACTTTTCAATTTATAATTAAGCAATTATACTTTAGAAATTCAACCATATAAATGTTGTAGAATAATAGTAGAGATCACAAAGAGAACACAAGATTTACTAGGAGATGTGAATTGCTTTTGTTACAAATGAGCCAAACTAGCTCCTTATATATACTAAACTCACCTCCCCAACAAACACGACTTTTCACTTTTCACTTTTCACATTATGAAGACCGACCATAGTTACAAAATTCAACATGCTATAGTGTGTATGACTTGTGCCCACATAATGCCATCCTAGATGACATCAATGACTAGCACTATTGAGTACATTAAGTCCTTCCAAATGTTAATATTCAATAGATATTTGCTAAACAATGTTGGAGGTTAATCAACCATTCTTAAACATTCATTATTTCCATGATCAATTAGAAAAGCATAGGACTTTATTACAATCACAAGTCTCTCCAATCATACAACCAATGTAACAAAAGCATAATAACTCACTTCTAGAAAAGTACTAAGATGTATTTAAGGACCCTATTGTCATAACCAATGTAACAAAAACATAGTAACTCACTTCTAGAAGATTACTAAGATGTATTTAAGTACCCTATTGCCATAACCAATGTATCAAAAGCATAATAACTTAAAGAAGAATACTAAAATGTATTTAAGGACCCTATCGCCATGCATTACACTAACAAGTTTGACATAACATTGACCTCAGCGTATGCATTTCATTGTCTAATGCTTTAATATACTATAGATCATTACTAGAGAATGACAAGATCGAGACACATATTTAAGGACTCTTGGACAAGGCACATACCGAGATAAATACAATGTCACGTAGGAAATTTAGTATTCTCGTGTCAAAGAAATATGTTTCTTGGTGTATGTGTGTTGAATACAAATTGTTTAATGAGATTACAATGAAAGATATACATCCACTACTTTGCATATATGATCTTATTAATAATATAAAAGGAGTTAGGTAGCTTACCAAGCTTCATTAATTGCATTGCCACCATATCCTTGTAGAAAACAACCTTCAAGCTGGAAAAAGATTTCGTTAATGGTTAATTATTAATGTTGTTTGAGCTCACTAACACACCAATGATATTCACAAACCCTTTGTATAAATGTTTGTTATGCCTACATGTACAATGTTCTATAAGATTGGGCTAAAGCAATTGAATCATGTTGAGTAAGACCTTCACTCTATGGAAATAGAATTTCTATAACAAACTCATGCTTATAACAGCGCAAACAGTGAAGAGTATGTCCAGTGAACCACAGTAAACGAAAAAACATATCAAATATCAAAGACATTATGAAAGACAAGTTGGGAAATAAGAACCAACAATAAAATATAAATTGGCCTATTAGCTCAGTTGGTTAGAGCGTCGTGCTAATAACGCGAAGGTCGCAGGTTCGAAACCTGCATAGGCCAGTTTTTGAAGTTTTTCAATTTTATTTATTCGATTTTCTTCCTTTCGTTTTCCGTTGGTTGGTTAAATTACTTTTTCCCTCCTCGCTTGTCCGTTTGAGGTTGAAACACTTGTGTAGGCATCTCTTACATCTTTCGGGACTGTTGGGTACGATACTGTTTTTCCTACTGATTAACTACACATTTTTTAAACGTAAATGTTTTTAAGTCGGTACCGTGAGCAAAATTTCATGTTGGTGCCGTGGTGTAGTTGGTTATCACGTCAGTCTAACACACTGAAGGTCTCCAGTTCAAGTCTGGGCGGCGCCAATTTATTTTCAGATCCATCGCAAGATCACTCAGCGAGCGATATCCTCTTCAACTTATGTCTGGGTGGCGCCAATTATTTTTCATTTGCCCGATCCATCGCAAGATCCTCCTCAACTTCATGCCTGGGCTTTACCGAGGCCTTTTCGCCTCTCTCATGTATTCCATTCTGTTCTCTCCATTCTCCCCTTCAACTTGATGTCTGGGTTTCAGTACCGAGGCTTTTTCGCCTCTCTTATGTATTCCATTCCGTTCTCTCCATTCTCCCCTTCAACTTCAAGTCTGGGTTTCAGAAAATGGAAAATGAACCAGTGTGTTAGTCGATATGTTCAATATATCATTATAGGAGTTAGTTAAAATGTATCAAGATCGAACTTAATATTATTGAAAAAATTATACTCACACAAAAAAAAATTGTCCACTTGTTTACTCAATCGTTGAAACTTTATTTGGAAAATGTTGAATAAATAATTCATTTTTATGGAAAATGTTGAATAAATAGTTCATTTTATATGGTCGTAGGTTAAAGGTTCGACGAAATGATGAATTTTTTTGGGAATATTTGTTCGAAATCCGGCGAGAAATTATTGGATTCTTAGATTTGAGTAATTATTCCTGTATAATTCGAGTGTCCCAAGAGTTTTTCAACATGTTGAATCCATTTCTACATTCAGAAATAGATTTTGAACAACAAAAAATAGTGATTCGTGTAAATTTGTATCGTTGGATTCCGGCGAAAAAAGTCATTTCGTAGAACAACTAGCCAACGACCTTTTATATGTGTATGTATTCATTCTCTCTCACACATACACATAATGAACAAACACTAGATTTACTATTATAAATATAAATTAATGAAACATGCAGATTACATAGACGTGCTCTCGGAGCATATGATACCTTATTTTCTCTAGTTGTGATGGAACCTCCCTTGAAGTGTTAGGTTGAAACTTCCAACATATGAGTGGAACTATGCTAATGTGAATACCTTATGATGGATCATACAAACTTGCAAGATTGGAGTCAAGTTGTCCAAAGCAGTCTTTCTAGAGGTATTCAAGATGACAGGTGCAACAACCCTAGGGGCTTGAGAGAGGTGAAAGGATATTAGTAGCTATCCCAAGTGTGTACCTATAATTAGGATTTTCAAAGATAAAAGAGTTCAAGAATCTAAGATGGGTCCTTTTACAAAGAGGGATAGAAGGTTATAATAGGCAACAAAGTGACCTCGAGATGTAAGAGAGCATTGGATTAGTTGTTGGGGTATTTGGGTCATACAAAATTATTATAACACATTCGTTCATTATGTGTTGTAAATTTGGTATAACGGTACTGTGGGTTTTTAGGCCCAAAATGACTCTATTATGAAATTTATAGATTGATAATCATGATATCCCAAGGAAATTTGTTATATGGTTAGTGCCAAAAAATCAAGAAGGTTAGGGGTTTGATCCAAGTTGAGTCTATAAATAGCGAGTCCCATATAGGTTTAGGCATTCTAAGTAAGAATGGACTTAGGTCAGGAGTTCACACCCCCAACTAGACCCATAAAGTGAGGAAATACCCTAAATGGGTGTCCCAATGGGTTAAAGTGAATCAAACTAGTGAGCAAGGGGTAGAGACCAGTGGGGCACAATGATCTAAGGAAATTGCCCAAGTATTAGACATCGCAGTGAGGTCCCATGTTTAGGCTAGGGTGAGAGAGACTTCAGGAAGGTGGTCCATCATATTAGAGCAGTAGTCAAGAGGCATCATATAATTATTGGGAATGTGGCACATGAATGGATCACACAAGGCACCTCCCAATGGGTAGGCTTATGTGAGTACCTAAGTGTGAATCTCATGTGATTGCATAGGAAATAGAGAAGCAAGTGCGTGCATAGGGTAAATATAGGGTTCCTTGTAGTGTGAGCCAATGCATCGATGTGTAACATACCCACTATCATAATTTAAAAATTTTGGGGTTAATCTCCCACAAATGAGAAATCTCCAGAAACCTGCATTAGCAAAATGCCAATCCCTGGTTCGATATCAGGATTCGGGGTTTCTAATGTCAAAATTCATTCACCCCCAAGACTCGCGATCCTCCGAATCCCGACACGCCCCTTACGCATTAGCTCCCCAAACTAAGCCCGTGGTCCACTGCCTCTACGACCATGGTCTTACCTCCTTTCGAGGCTACTCCTATCGGAGTTTTGGGATTTTCGATGTCGTAATTCACGAGTCCTCAGAACTCGCGATTCTCTGATCCCCGATATGCCCCTAACGCATTATCCCTCTAGGCTAAGCCCGTTCTCATGTGACCTGCTAGTCCACGAGACCACGTGCTCTCCTCTGTCGGAGTTTCGGACTTCGCGGGTTTGAAATTTTTGGAACTTAGGTTCTCAGGATCTCCGATCCTCCGATCCCCGATCCTCCAATCCCCGATGCCACTTGGCGTTGACTCCGGCGAGGGTTGACCCTTTGACACCTGTCCTCCACTACCACACTATTACAGTAGGGCCGTCGCGTTTCGGAATTTCGCGACTTCTCTGGCACTAATTCTCTCATCACCAAGAACCCCGATATACCGATCCCCGATGCACGTGAGAACTTATTCCTCCACGTCACCACTTTCCCATCGTTATATCGGATATCGCAAAATCACGATTTCTAATGCAACAATTCCTTTGTCTTCGGAAATCCTGAAATGTCGAACCCCGACTCCTAGGGATCCTCTGACACGTGTCCCTGCAGATGGACGGTTTAAAACTCCCGTCAGGGATATCGCGAATCGCGATTCCAACATGCAAGAGGTTCTTGCCTCCGGGACCCCGATTCTCCGATTTGCGACTTCCTCGGATCTTCCAACACGTGTCCCTGTTGATGGACGGTTCGGAGCTTATCGGGATTTCACGGATCGGGAATCCTAATGCAACAATCTCTTCACTCCTGGAATCCCCGATGGGTTAAATCCCGACTCCTACCCTGATGTTTGACGTGTGTCCTACCGAGATCAACGACTAGGATCTTTTCTCGGGACTTCGAGAATCACAAGGTCTCGATTCCCGACCTTAACAAAATCCTGATGACCCTAATATCTCGATGACTTCTCCGGGATGCTGACGACTGTCGGGACTATGGTCTAAGTTCTGACGGTTCAAATCATTTCTCCTGCACGCTCCCCCTCCAGAGGCTATACTCTGTGCAACTCCTCTCGATCCAACGGTTTATGGAATTTATGCTCCAGATCTGATGGCTCAGATCACTTCTTCGCATGCCTACCCCTGCGCTTAACCCTTACGCAGCTTCTCCCGATCCAACGGCTGACGGGTAATTGGACCAAGATCTAACGGTTTAGCTTCGTTCCTTTTGGGGTCTTGGGATTTACGATCCCAATTTCTCGTTGCTCACAATGATAGAGGACCAAGGGGCAAGGTATGTAACGCCTTCATTACTTCCATCAATCTAATGGTCATGAATGACTATGGGTCCTCCGACGAGATCTCATCCATCGACTTATTACATCTCACAACACTACTATCTTGGAACCTTAATAGGATCGTTCCTCCTCGTACAGGGTTAATAAGGCCTGTGCGTTTGAGTCCTTGTTCTGGGTTCTTGGTGAACCTTTCCAAGGAGGGAATCTCTGTGAAGAGATCTTTACTGGGGCATTTCCGGAAGTGGATAAAGGAAGACAACTTCCCGAGAACGACTGGGCATGATTAGCTTCATTTTAACGACGTAAGTCATGCATGGCTTCCTCTATTACGAGCATATGCCCATTCATTATTAACAAAAACACTACACAGATATCCTTACACAAAATTGTTCACAATTTCAGTGTTGTAAGTATATGTATGTCAGAATATGAATTTCAAGATGTAATACATAAAATACTTATCAGAAATAATCAACAGAAGTGAGTGCAACTGTTGAGAGGGTTGTTCGTTCCCACCCAACCGTAGGCTCAGCGACTCCCAAAGGATTTACCACTAGCCACCCCCGAGCCGAGACCACGACGTTATGAGACTGCGTCTCCCTGTCTGCCAGTGACCAGGAGCGAAGGTTGCAATCCTCCCTCCCTGCTATCACACACTCTGCGTAACTCGCTAGAGTTCCCCTCGTGTCCCCTTTTATCAATCGCTTCTGTCATACGCCTTATCCTCTCGCGAGGTTGCGTGTGGCACGATTACCCTTGCGATGGTCAGTCCTGATGGCTCTACGGATAAGCGGTTCACCTCCCCATCCCTCATCAAGCCATCAACCTACCGGCCTGCAAGGCATTTATTTCAGGGCTAGCGAGCCGCTTTTGGTTCTCCGGGCTAGTGGAGTCCAAATATGGTATTTAATTCTTGGTGGAAGTTCACGCCCCTTTTCCAGGTGCCCTCCACCACCATCGTGGTCTCTTTTCTGCACATCCCCTCTTAGCAGTTCTGAAATAAATTCAAACTGTTATTTACATTCATTGACTTCTTCCTGCAGGTCCATTTACCTCACATATTCATACTTATGAGTTTTTGCCATAGTCCTTGGCCAGTTCAGTTATATTTACAATCTGGGGGAAACAGGGTGTTACACGATGTCACGACGAAATCCTTCACCCACTAGGCTTATAAATACCACAATATGTATGAAGGGCCACATGCCCTGAGCAACGATGCAAGGCAAAACTACAAGGGGTGGCCCATGAATTAATATGATGTTAGAAAAGTAAAAGATAAAAGAGAAATAAATATCAACAATCATGTGATGCATGTCAAGCAAGGATGTCAAGATATGGGAACAAGCAAGCTTAATCACTATGTAAGATTGAGAGCAACTATGAGATATAAATGATGAGATAACGAGCAATATATCTAACCATCATGTAAATGATACAATGACTAAAATATGAGATTAGAGATTAGCCAATCCTAATTACCATGTTAATGGGAAATAGCCATGACATGTAAAAGAGCACGAGTGAATCTAATAACAATAATAACACATCAACTATAAAACCATTAGTAAGAGAGTGATACTTGCACTTACCGACATCAAGCAGAGTAGGCATCCAAGATTGGCTTGGACTTTGGTTCGATAGTGGAGAGACATAGTAAGTGACTTACATCAAGCAGGGTAGGCATCCAAGATCAGCTTGGACCTTGATATGATGTTAGGAAATAAATAGTAAGTGCAGATCAGCTTGGACCTTGATATGATGTTAGGAAATAAATAGTAAGTGCATAATCATTGGCAACACAAAAATCTTCTCTTCAATGGCCTTACATAAAAAAGAGAGCTATAAAGAACCTTAGCCATGTGATGTGAACATCCAAAGTCACTACCATTCCTTTTGAGAAAAATGAGCATGTAATGTTCGATAAGAACAAAGAAAAAATGTATAGTTATCACCTTTACCTTCTTTAGAGCATATTTGTTGGTTGCCTACAAGTCTCTTAACCTTTTCCTCAAGATCACTTGTATTTTTACATCAAGTCCTCTCAATGTGCCCTGGTTTTCCATAGTAATGACAAGTCATCTTGTTCTAGCCTTTCTTTGTCAATTTGTTATTGTTACTTGATTGCATCCTTCTATCAACTAGATATTTATGATGATGGTCACAATCTCCTTAATGGATTCTTTCCCGATTGTCCTCTGAACCTCTTTCCCTATGATTCTATCGGTCTTTTCTTTTTTTGAAATGAGACAATAGCTTATCACTAAGTTTTTCTTCATTAAAAAGATTCTCTTGTGCCCTAATCATAAAATTATAGAAGAAATCAAAGGTATAATCCTTATTGTCTTCTTTCCTTGAAGCCCAATTTGCATGAAGTGTGGAACAAAAAGCATCATAAGGTCGTTAATTCTTTGGGAAATCTTTCCACGTTTTCCTAGCTTCAATTACAACTACTTAACATGAGCCAAAGAGTCATCAATCATGTCAAAAGACAAGGTTTACAAATAGATCAACTCTTTCTCAAGTTACAAAACTTGGTTTTCATCGACTTTATTGAATAAATTCTTTAGCTTCTTCCACACTTCATTCGAGAAGTAAATTCTACTAGTATGAAACCAAATCTTCCTTGAAATGTAACTCATGATGACACATACAACCTCATCCTTCTTGCCATTGAGAAAGAAATTATCATGATCATATTTTAGGATTAGGAACAACAACTTTTTAAAACTTCTATAGAGCTTTATGTTTTAGCAAAGCCTCCACGTCTTTAACCCACATGCCATATTTGTTCCTATTAAGCATGATAGGCTCCTACTTTGGACCCATGTTGTTAGAAAAAAACAGGATCGCAGAAAAATAAAATAAATGCAGAAATAAAAAAACAAAAGATACACAATACAATAGAGACATAGATATATGTGGTTCACCCAATGTGGGCTACGCCCACCATAGAAATTGTTAGGTCCTTCCTTTATTATTATCCAACAAATGAAGGGATACAACCTACACCACACCCGTTGTAACTTTCTCTTCTTTCTTTCACAGTCTCCTCACTCAGAATACAATATTCGCAATGATACATAGCCACAATACATTTCCCTCATAAAAGAGGGTTGTCTTCTAGGGAAAAAAACCCTAACATAACTTATGTCGTCAGATCTGCAACCTTATAATGAACGGTCCAGATTTACTATGAAATTACAATAAACATTTACAAGACAATTTTTCCTTTGAGGGCTTCGCCCCCAAACCCCTGTCGGGGGATTGCTTGCCCTTGAACCTTGCAGGAGGGGCAAGCCCCCCTGCACTCCCCCTCATGGAGGAGTGTACATTCTTTTGGGGTGTAAAGTCTTCATGGGGTATAAACACGCCTGGAAACAAAGGCCTCTAATTCAAGAAGATAATCACACTCCACAACCAACACATGTCACTTATACAAACCTAGATTCAAAACCTACAAGTCCAAAAGAAGTCAATCCTTTTTTAGATATTTGAATTATGTAGAAGTGCATGCCATCTATAATTTTCTTATGATGCAACAACCTCTGAAATTCCTTGCAAAAATAGAACCAAGCTACCCTAAGCTATGATACCCTATTGGAAATCACAAGTGCATTACAAAAGTAGACAAATAGATCCAAGCTAACAGTTGGTGTTGTCTAAAGGCACCATTATAGATCTGAAGCACAAAGCATGTAATACAATGTTCATCAAAATTCATCATCGTGTTCACTACATGAATTTGTTATTTATACTTGAGCATCTAACCAATTTCCCACAAATCATGGTTAATCTGGTCAAACTTGATTACTTAAGGAAACTACATTTAGTTAGTTTTGATCATGAATCTTGCACCTTTTGGACCCATTTATTCAACCAACTAGTTGATATGTACCAAGTCAGTCCTAATCAAATTGGTTGGAACAAGTGCATGTACCAACTAGTTTGAATTATGTAGAAGTGCATACCATCTATAATTTTCTTATGATGCAACAACCTCTGAAATTCCTTGCAAAAATAGAACCAAGCTACCCTAAGCTATGATACCCTATTGGAAATCACAAGTGCATTACAAAAGTAGACAAATAGATCCAAGCTAACAGTTGGTGGTGTCTAAAGGCACCATTATAGATCTGAAGCACAAAACATGATATACAATGTTCATCAAAATTCATCATCATGTTCACTACATGAATTTGTTATTTATACTTGAGCATCTAACCAATTTCCCACAAATCATGGTTGATCTGGTCAAACTTGATTACTTAAGGAAACTACATTTAGTTAGTTTTGATCATGAATCTTACACCTTTTGGGCCCATTTATTCAACCAATTAGTTGATATGTACCAAGTCAGTCCTAATCAATTTGGTCGGAACCACTAAATCATTTATTGGATGATACAATTCAAGTTGAATGTACACATTCCAACATGCAATAGTTAGCCTCACTAGTACTATTAAATATTTTGCACATAACCTTGCATTATCTCTAGTTGTGGTTAACCCTAAGATATTCATCTCAACATCTATATCATTCTATGAATTAAATTTAGCATAGTTATCTTCTTTACTATCCTATGTCCTCAAATTCAAAATAATATTATTTTCTTTCTTTTTACATTTGTTTTTTTTAAATGATTGTAAACTTTAAAGATTAATTTATTTTTCTTATGCATAATTGAATGGCAACTAAATATCTCAACCTTACCATATTTACAACTTTGTAGGTAGGTTCCATGAGCAAATACATGCTTTGTTTAGTTAATTCATTTTAGGAATAAGCTCTCTAATACTCTTATAAGAAGCACATAGTCATCCATTTAAAGTAGCAACATCTTATCCATGTTAAATGCATGTTTAAATGAGGTTTCATTATTAGAAACATGAGGTTCCTTTTTCACTTCAATTGTCTGATTTTTTTACAATTTTCAATAGCAAAAACAACCATTATATTTACATTAATATAGACCTCTTACATCTATAAAAACCTTATTCATGAAGTTTGGTAACGTTAAATAGATGAGAAGTACCAACATTTTGCATATCTCCTAAAATATTTCACATCTCCTCATTTCCCATATGGTTTATTTAGAAGTCATTTTCTTTTCATACTGCAATTCACCTTGAACACATTTCAATTTGATGATATGATTAATGTGGAAGCTTTAGAAAACTAGCTACATAAGATCAAATCTTATTTCTCTTTGAATAAGTTTAGTAGTGAGGAAAATATTACTTTTTCTATTTTGAAGATAGTAATTTTTACAAATCAAGATTATGTAGAGTTACACAACATTTTGGGGGGCATTGAAGGCATTTCAATTCATTCTTGGAGAAAGTTCAATAAGGAGAAGGAGGAGGTAGTAGTGGTGGTAGTCACGACCAAGCCACACATCTAATTGGTGTATGAAACCTCCTTGTTTGTAGGACAAAAAAACCCCTCTACTTAATGATTTGAATAAACCACTAAACCACCATGAAAACTAATATACCATGATCTTCCAAACACTGAGGTCTCTATACGATACAGGTCTCTATACGATACATCATGATCTTCCATTCATTCATCCTTTGCACATAATATTTTGACGATTCATCCTTTGCACATAATATTTTGACGGTATTAATAGCATATTATGAATATTGTATATGCTGAATATATATTATGGAAGATACATGTTTTAGTATATGCAATTCTAGAATTAATCAGTCTGTTACTCGAATACTTTTTTTATTATTATAGCATTGGGTACTTAGCTCGTTGGCGTGTATAGCATTAGGTACTTCTTGATTATATTTATAAATAAATAATTATTGTGATATTATTTATCATTTTATTTTACATATAAATAAACCATTGTCATTATTTATCTTATTAAATGTTAATAAGTAGTTACACACGATCTTGAGTAAGTTATATTTGTTTGTTTGATTTTTCTTTGTGATTTTTATAACTGTTTAAAATTGTAAATTTTGTCTTCGTATATGGAGTGATTAAAAATATGTTAATGTTATTAAGAAATACGTTGTAATTGTGGTGCGGTAAAAAGAATGTCCTGCGGAGGAGGAATAATCTAGCCAATCCTTCCTCCATGCATTTCTTCTGGGAGAAGGTCTGAAAAGTAGGGCGGAGAGGGATCATCCACGCCTAGAGACGCCACCAGCAACAAGGTGGTTGGAAGAGTGTGTGGGAGGGGTCACCCACGCCAAGAGCCTCGAGAACAAAAGCTTCTGACTACTGGAAAAAAAAAATGGTATGTACACAATCCTCCCTAAAACAAAAACCAGTAAGTCATAAGTCATAGGTACTGATTTGTAAAATAAAATGAGGGGAAATGTTAAAAAATAATTGTAAAATAAAATGAGGTCTTTGTTTGATAAAAATATTTCATTGCATGCTCTACTATTTCTCTGCAGAATATTTTACCTGCATCCTCTATCATTTCTCTCACAATTGAATAGTTAATTGACTTCTCTGCATGGCATTTCTCTCACAATTGAATAGTTAATCGACTTCTTTGCATGGTGCCAGATATTACAGAGTCTGCATTTACCTTCGTTGCACAGGCACATACGGGCAGAGGCATACAGGAAGAACACATACAGGCAGAGGCAAGAGGGAACGAAATCGATTAAGCACATTTTGATTTTGAACGAGGACCAGCACATCCTCAATATATCTATATCGCATGGCTATGAATACGTTATGAATACGTGGAGTATGCCCAATTTTTTGTCCATGCTCACTAACACGTAGCCAAGTTGAATTTCAATTGACTGGTGAATTAAAATATTTTGCAATATATTTTGCAAGTTTGATATATTCAACAAACGATTTAGACATAATCTAAGCTATTTTCCATGCATAAAATGTTAGAGATTTAATGCTAAATATATTAGATAACATTTAAAGTTGGGCAAAGATTTGCAAATTCTGAGCTTGAAACCTAAGAAATGGCTTTTGATAAAGTAAAATTGCATCGAAAGGAGGCCAAATAAGACCACAAAGCATATGCTTTGATTGGGAGAGCAAATTATCTCAAATCATTTGATTGGGAGAACAAAGTTTGCATGGATGAAAACTTAAGTTAAGCATTTTGATTTATGTCTCCAAATAATGGAAAAATAGAAAACTGTTGTTGGGAGAGCAAATTATCTCAAATCATTTGACTGGGAGAACAAAGTCTGCATGGATGAAAACTTAAGTTAAGCACTTTGATTTATGTGTCCAAATAATGGAAAAATAGAAAACTGTTTACAACAGTCCTTGTTGCCTTAAGGCAGGGACTAATAAGAACAACATAGGGTTAAATATTACTGCATAGTCATCTCTCATAACTTAATAAATATTACTGCATAGTCATCTCTCATAACTTGTCAAATCAAAAGCTTCTAATTACTACTAGAGAATTCAAAGACCCGTCACAAAAATTGTAAATTCCTTATGATATTGATAATGCCTTCACTCTTGTGTTCGTAGTATAGATTCAAAGTCGATGAACCACATCCAAACTTGACCACTAACATTTGGAGTAATCCCCTTTGATGTTGATTCCTACTTTTGTATTGATTTAGCAATAATATCAAGAATAATTGGTGGTTTGATGATTATGGCCAAGTCAAAATAACTTGATCACTAACATTTGGAGTAAGGAGTAATCCCCTTTGATGTTGATTCTTACTTTTCTATTGATTTAGCAAGAATAATATTAAGAATAATTGGTGGTTTGATGATTATGGTCAAGTCAAAATAACTTAGACCACTAATATTTGGAGTAATCCCCTTTGATGTTGATTCTTACATTTCTATTGATTTAGCAAGAATATCAAGAATAATTGGTGGTTTAATGATTATGGCCAAGTCAAAATTGCTACTTAGTATATTGGCTATGAATTTCCCATCTATTACTGATGAACAAGTTATGGCAATGACTAATCTACAATGGATTTGACAGCTAGCATAAGAAGATGGACCAATTTCTTGTATTACCGAGTGATCAAGGTAGGGATGGACTTGCCTATGAAAAAGAAAGAGGAAGGTTAAAACTTGATTACCCAAGGAATATTTGAAACTCTTACATGGTTGCCTTGCAAGATTTGAAATTGTAATAATGGAAATGTAAATTAATAAATGTGATGGAGCTTATGGTAGCCCCAAGTATTTGTTGAGAAGCGTGGAGTATGGGGAACAACCTATGAGACCATCCAACGACCCATAATTGTTAATTGAAAGAAGTCGTGATCGTTGGAAATCTCCCAATGTGTAGAATAACATCGGAAGGATGGGGACTTTATTCATGAAGCTTTGACCCCATAAATGTTGTTTAATGCCTCAAACATGCTTTGGAAGTTTCCAAACCCCAAATCACCAAAACATGTCACACCCCTAAAATGAGCCCAACAAGTCAACAACTCCAATTTTTCCACCCAAAAAGTACCAAAATAGATGACCAATTAAATAGTTATCCATTTTGGATCACTCATTTAAGAGTGACTTATTTGGAAGTAATCATCCCTTCAAAGTGCAATTCACCTTGAACATACCTCAATTTGATGGTGAGATCAATGCGGAAGCTCTACACAACTAGTCAAATAAAATTGAATCTCATTTATATGTGAATAGGTTCATCAATGAGGTTGTCAATTGGGTCTAACCTATGTGATTGTGGGATGGAGTGTTATTCTCCCCACTCGGGTTCTATTCTTGTTAGTGACATGTTGAGCTCATAATAAGTATATTGTTGTAACAACCTTGTTCCCTAAAGAATCTAGGGTTTACCTTGAGTACCATCCTCGAAATGAGGGGAAGTACTTGGGGTTTTTCTTGGGCATTGTAACTTACAAAAATAAAAGGTTCATCACTAAAGAAAATATCACCTTTCTCTATCTTTGATTTAGTGCTTAAAAGTGAACGTTAGGGAAGTCATATAACATGTCTTTTAACAATTAAGTCATCCCAATTGCTTCTTGGAGTAGGTTAATTGAAGTTATGCAGGGGGAATAATATCCTTCATAACATTATGAAAACCTATATATTAAGTGGTAACAACTTTTCTTGTGCAAAAATCAAATTGTACAAGGCTACATTAATGTATTCCATGAATATATGGCAAAAGGTTCATCACTAAAGAAAATATCACCTTTCTCTATCTTTGATTTAGTGCTTAAAAGTGAACTTTTGGGAAGTCATAGAACATGTCTTTTAACAATTAAGTTATCCCAATTGCTTCTTGGAGTAGGTTAATTGAAGTTATGCAGGGAGAATAATATCCTTTACAACATTATGAAAACCTATATATTAAGTGGTAACAACTTTTCTTGTGCAAAAATCAAATTGTACAAGGGTACATTAATGCATTCCATGAATATATGGCATGCTTGAGTATATGTGTCTCAATGCATGATAAGATCTTTAAGTATTGGAGTGGTCTTTCACCTTACATCCAAACGAAGCTTCAATGAATCTTTTATTAATAAACTCCATGTGTGATGTCTACCACTTTCCTAGAAAGATTGAGGATGGGTTAAAAGTGATCCAACATTGTTCTGAGATCAACCTTGATTCTACTGTAAATAAGACTCCAATGTCAAAGGTTATAGTGGCCAATCAATTCAATATTCACAATGCCAAACTAAACAAACGATGTGAGAAGACTCCAATGCCAAAGGTTATAGTGGCCAATCAATTCAATATTCACAATGCCAAACTAAACAAGCAATGTGACAGAAGTCATAGTGAACTCAATGGAAATAATCGGTGTAATCATTATGGCTTTAAGATAAAATAAAAAGTTGTAAGTATTGCATCTTTCATAAGATCTCTCCTCATTCAAATGAAAAGTTCTTTTACATAATAAAGGCAGTCTTAGCACAAACTTCATCATTATTTTCTATAACACTTAATAAAGGAACACAAATTATATGTTTAGCATAATGTTCTTTTGTTCTTACAACTCATGCTACTAGTGTTATAAAGGAACACAAATTATATGTTTAGCACCATGTTCTTTTGTTCTTACAACTCACACTACTTTGGTTGATTCCAAAGGGGAGAAAGATAATATTATTCACTCTCAAATGAGGTTAAATGGGAACCCATTGCATTCTATAGGGATAGTGGTAGTCAAAATAACATGATCAAGGATGTACAATTAAAGCAAATTGTATTAACAATTCTACCTTACCCTCAACCTTATACAATTGGATACTTAAGTTAAAATAAGGAAATTCAAGTCACTAAGTAGTGCAACTTTCAATATCATATCAAATTGTTCCCTTGTAAAGCCAGTTTTGACATAGCATCGCTGTAAGTATGTTATGTCCTAATAGGAAAACCATTCTTGTGAGAGTGTTATAGTATGTATGAGTTGTGCCTACATAATGTCATCTTAGTTGGCATCAATGACTAGTACTATTGAGTGTGTTACGTCTGTTCAAAGGCTAATGTTTAGTGGATATTTGATAAACATTGTTGGAAGTTAATTTACCATTTTTAGAAGTTCATTATTTCCATGATCAAATAGAAAAACATAGGACTTTATTACAATCACAAATCTCTCCAAACATACAACCAATGTAACAAAATCATAGCCACTCACTTGTAGAAGATTACTAAGATGTATCTAAGGACCCTATTGCCATGCATTACACTCAAAAGTTTGACATAACATCGACCTCACCTTATGCATTCCATTGCTCAATGCTCTGATCTACTGGAGATCATTGGTAGAGAATGACAAGATCGAGACATATTTAGGGCCTTTGGACAAGGGGCATATCAAGATAAATGCAATGTCATGTGGGAAATTTTGTATTCACATGTCAAAGGAAGATGTTTCTTGGTGTATGTGTGATGAATACAAATTGCTTAACGAGATTATAATGAAGGATATACATCCACTAATTTGCATATATGATTTTCTTAATGATATAAGAGGAGTTAAATAGTTTACCAAACTTGATTTAAAGTTGTGTTGCCACCATATCCTTGTAAAAGACAACCTTTAAGCTAGTGAAAGATTTCGTTAATAATTAATTATTGATGTTGTTTGAGCTCACCAATGTACCAATAAAATTTATGATGTTGATAAATGATATCCTCAAAACCTTTATATGTACACTATTCTTTTCTAGAGAAATACTTTGCTAAAGCAATTAAATGAATCATATTGTGGAAGACCTTCACACTCTATGGAAATAGAACTTCTATAACAAACCCATGCTACATCATATAATAGCACTGCACAGTGCAAACAATGAAGAGTATGTCCAGTATATCACAGTTAACAAAAACAATAACAAATATCAAAGACATTATATAATCAACATTTCAAAATATAAACCAACAGTAACAAGCGTCAGTTGGCCTATTAGCTCAGTTGGTTAGAGCGTCGTGCTAATAACGCGAAGGTCGCAGGTTCCAAACCTGCATAGGACATTTGCTGAATTCTTCCAATTTTATTTATTCGATGTTCTTCTTCGCTTGTTCGTTGGTTGATGCGAGATAGGTTTTATCTTAACATGTGGGTGCCGTGGTGTAGTTGGTTATCACGTCAGTCTAACACACTGAAGGTCTCCAGTTCAAGTCTGGGCGGCGCCAATTATTTTTCAATTGGGAAATCTCTTCCAATTTTCTTTATTCGATGTTCTTCTTCGCTTGTTCGTTGGTTGTTCAAACCCTTCTGTAGGCATCTCTTACATCTTTCGGGCTGTTTTTCCTTGCTGATTTTCCACACAATTTTGAAAATACATTATCTTTTTTATGTGAGATAGGTTTTAACGTAACATGTTGGTGCCGTGGTGTAGTTGTTTATCACGTCACTCACTGAAGGTCTCCAGTTCAAGTCTGGGCGGCGCCAATTATTTTTCAATTGCCCGATCAATTGGGAAATCACTCAGCGAACAATCTCATATTCAACTTCATGTTTGGGTTTCAGACTTGCAGTCCTGGGGCTTTTTCGTTTCCCTTATGTATTCCATTCCGTTCTCTCCATTCTCTCCTCTTCAAGTCCGGGTTTCAGAAAATAGAAAATTCGCTAATATAGCTTTAACTATTATACCATTTCAGTTAAGTGTATTAACTGTTAATATATTATATAGGAGTAAGTTAAAATGGATAAATTTAATTATGTTTTTATTAAAATAAAAGGTATGTTTTTATTTAATTAATTATTATACCATTTTAGTTAAGTGTATTAACGGTGAATATATTATATAGGAGTAAGTTAAAATGGATAAATTTAATTAGTTTTTATCAGTTATAAGAATTTTATTAAAATAAAAGGTATGGTTTTATTTAATTATTTATTATACCATTTCAGTTAAGTGTATTAATTGTTAATATATTATATAGGAGTAAGTTAAAATGGATAAATTTAATTAGTTTTTATCAGACATAAGAATTTTATTAAAACAAGTGTTGCACTGTTACGGCGAGATCGAGTACAGACGTTGAAATACATGTGGTGTCCATGCAAATGATGACTTTGTGGCAGCGTGTCACTAGCCAGTGAGAAGACATTTCGCTTGTAGATGACCCCCTAAGGTTAATATGTGAATGAGGCAGTTTCTTCGTGGGGTGTTTATAGTTCAAACATGGGATTTAAAAAATTTATGTCTAAATGACTTGCAAAAAAGGTTCCTGGAAAAAGGGACTAGGAAGCACAAACATTAAACATTCAAATATAATAAATACAATTTCCTGACATCCAACATAGTTGAATGCAAATTAATTTAGCATTTTCGAATTTGTTTTATTTGAAATTTATCAAATATTATTAATGTCTTGCAACAAATGTTCCTGGAAAAAAAGACTAGGAAACACACACAGTAACATTCTAAAATAATAAACACAATTTCCTGACATCCAACATAGTTGAAGGAAAACAAATTTAGCATTTCCAAATTAATTTTCTTTGAAATCTATAAAAAAATAATAATGTTTGTTACATATTTCTGGAAATTTAAATGCGTTTTTCATATAGACTGGGATTGGGGCTCCCGCAGACAATACAAGAAATAATTACAAGAATTAGGATTGTAGAAAGAAGAAGTGTGAAGTGCGTGACGGTAGAGAGGAAGACCTAAAAAGAAGAAATTGGAAGTTATTAGTCTTTGGTTAGAGATTTCTATTTAAACACGTATAATAACTGGATTGATAAAAAAAACAAGATGATATCGGTATAGACTTACTATGAAACATATGTGTTTTTGTTGGTGTTGTTGACGATCGTTGGAATCATGCCCACTGGTTGTTGCCCTTCGTCAATGAGGTTGTCCATTCTCTGTTGGAACCATTCTTCAATGTAGCTTCTCATGGAGGCCACGTTGATTTCATCCTGGATTTCTATGTCGAGAAACTCGTTTTCTAATTTCCTTAGATCCATCGAAATACTATGCAGAGCTTGTTCAATTTCTTCATTGTGTGTTGAATAGTCCAGTAGCCAATTCTCGGGCTCATCTACACGATATTCAACTATGCCATAAAACTTTTCAAAAGACAACCCCTTTAAAATATCAAGTTGTTTATCAAAGGCTTCTTTGGTCATTAACAAGGATTTGAGGATTAAGTTTGGGTCTTGAACCTCGTTGGTACTTCCGACTAAGTCTATTTGGGCTAGGTTACTGAATAATTCTTGTTTTTTTTATATGGCTTGTTCACATGATTCGACAACGAGCTACAAGTTCTTAATTTTCTTTTCCCAGCATCCTTTTTTTTTTGGTGCGTTTTGGGGAGGGGAGACCATCTTGTCTACTTTTCAGATCCGAGTTGTTGATGGCATGGTTGGCAAAAGGGGTCAGTATCTGTCCATAGAAACATTGATCATCTTTTAAATTCATCCGCAAATGTTGGTGCAAATCATCTACCCTCTTTCGAAATGAACCTATATTTTGTGATGTTTCTCAGGCTTCAGTAACTAGCTACATTTTTTTCTTGATGTTATTCTCTACAATGGTTCTACACAATGCGAGGAAGCTGCAGGATCGTTTTAACTTGGCTGCAGGGGTAGCATGCACAGTTTTTGCTAAAGGACTGACAAACTCGGGGGTAGCAATGAAAGCCTCCTCAAATTCCTTGATGCAGTCGTTCAGTCTGGCATTCTCTGCTTCAATTCCTCCAATGGAATCATCAAGAGCATCACCGGTTACGCAGTGAAATAGAGAGATTTGGGACGGCTGTATTTTCCTAAAATTAATCTCTATACGAGAATTTCCTTTCTTATTTGTTACATCTGTCTTTTCAATGACCATATTTTTAGATTGGATGTAAAAAACAATGCTTTGGAATACGAAGGATTCATCTTCGTAAAAAATGTCGGTCTTAGCTATTTCAATTGCGGAACTATGGTGCATGGCATCTGCGGAAGGGCCAATTTTGTGTATGTGCTCAATTTCAACTTCAACTTGCATCTGCTCACTTTCAATTTCGGGTTCGTCCCCCTGCCCTACAATGTTTTTTCTTTTCTTCATCAGGGGAACTTTGTGAGAACTATCAATTTTTGTACGAGGAGGGTTCTTATCTCCTCATCTGTTTGAAGATTTCTAGGTTGCTTTCTTACTGGGGTGGGTCGTTGAAGCGATGCTCCATGATTTCGTTCTCTTGGGAGTGTTGGCGAGGGGCTGGACAATCTTCTCACCTGATACTTTTCCCTGTTGTCTGTACAATTTAGTCGCTCTTTGCAATGTCTTTACGTCACAATCGTCAGAAGCATGAGTGTTGTCGTCACTGTCTCTGTCTTCGGCTAGGCATCTATTGATAAAAGAGCTACTAAATCCAACTGATAGCAAATATTCTCGAAAAAACCCATTAGGGTCGAACCCTTTTAACCTTTCATCATATGCGAGGTTCAAGTTCTTGAAATGGCCTACGAATTCGTCAATGTTGTTGACGTTTCTGCACACGAAGTCCCTGACTTTCCAGGGTAGAGGAATGAACTATTTTTTTTTCTTGTCATGGAAAAAATGCAACCAGTGTTTGTATTGCCTTGCTATTTCTGTAACAAACATCTTGTTTGTGATGTGGCATGGAAGGAAATCAAGATTTTCCTTGGAGCTAAAGACCATTAATACACTATGATTTTCTTTTGTTCAAGTGTGCCCTTCTTGTTCAAAAAATTGGTTGCCTGGCCAGACATCCGGGGAGCATCCTTTCCTAACAATAAATCTTTGAAAACTGAGACAAAGCCATTAAAAACCTCATAAAAACAATGGGAGACCTTGTGCCTCTAGAGGGCCTGGTACCAGAATGTTACTGGGTCGAATTCACAATTTATTTTCTTGGAAAGAGACAGTTTTGGAAACGGACAACAATGGACTATTGTGGAAATCAAGTAGGAAGACATATAAATTTTATTTGATTCTTTGACTCGTGAGAGTTGGGAACATATTTAAATGGAAATTAGCTTGCCCCTATCGAAAATGAATTGTTCCTCGACTGTGAAGTACAAAATATAAATAACCATACGGGAAAGGCTTGCCGAGGATTCTTGTCCCATTATTCTTGTAAACAACTAAGCAATTTTTTGGAATGCATTAAGGAACTTACCTCCAACTTTGTGATATCTTCAGGAACTATTGTCGAGTCTTCCAGGAACTTGGGTAAGATGTCCAACCCGTTATCATGTTTATCTAGGAAGTGCTTGCAGTCTTGTCCTCTGAAGGTCAATGTTGGCTCTGACAATCTTAACATCTTGCGGAACGCCAGAGGTGACAAAGAAACAGGGGAATGGTCGCGCAGTGGAATAATTCTTTGGCTTGAAATATATTTTTCGGTGCACCAAGAGACCAACTCCTTACAATCAAAAACCTCATGGATGCAACCTACACGAGTGATTCTAGAGGTCCAAATCACTTCGTTCTGGGCAGAACGGGATGAATAGTAAGAGTATGCCCTAAACCACTGGAAGTTTTAGTCCTGACATCCGAAGATATTGACTGTATCTCCACAAAATTGTTGTTGACCTGCTGTCATAAGTTTACAAGAACATTTGTTTGCTCCAGACGATGTTTGAAATGAAGAGTTGGAAGGGATAATATAACGTTGCACAAATCTTGGCCCAATGCATGTGAATGGGAGATTTCCTCGAGACTTTCGATCATTAATGACAATTTCGATGGCTATTGCATGATGTGTTGTTAGCATTAAAGATTAGTAATTGCATACATAGAAGTGCGAACATGGCAGATACGACAATGAGAAATTAAGCATTGGAGATTTCCTGAATGGCCTAACGTGACGACCCATGTTTGAGATGAACAATCAGAAGGGACAATATAACTCTACGTAGATATTGGTTTAATGCATATAAATGGGAGATCTCCTTGAGCATTTCACTCATTAATGAAAATTTTGATGGTTCCTGCATGCTGAGCTGTTAGCATGAAAGGTTACTAATTGCATATTAAGAAATAAGTATGAAGGTCGCGGGGACGAAAAGAGAAATCAAGGACTGTCTAATTATCGAAAGCGGTCGGGCGGGCTTCAAAACAAGGTTACAAGGGACAAACATTGGAGGTGAGGGCGCGAGGGTCAAATTGTATGTCTCAGAGAGGACATGATAGGAAAGTCCAGAGGTCTATTTGTATATCATGGAAGTCCGGGCAATGTTTGCAAGACATAGAACAATGGAGGTACAAACATGAGTTGCCTATCCTGGAACCCGCAATCGAAAAAGTGGCTCAAGTATGAAATAGAGAAACGACTGGGCGGATTCGTTTTCGCCAATATATTGAAACTTGTAATATATATCCCATTGAACCTTGGTCAGGTACAATAAACAATGACTAAGAAGTGGAGATTTCGTGAACCCGCCAACCGAAGGAACCGCGAAAGAGATTCCATGAAATGGGCAAGTATGGAAAGTCGTTGGACGAGCTTCAGAATTAGGGTGACAATGGTTCTCCACGAGACGTGACTTCCCGAAGGTCAAATTGTATATCGTGAAACTCCGTGAATGAAAAATGTGTACCACGGAAGAGGGGATGATATGGGAGCCTGGTGGTCAATTTGTATGTCATACCCTTTTGCTCACTAATAACATGTTTAAGGTTCATGCAGGACGAAGTGCTAGCATTAAAACTTGCGAATTGCATTTTTAGAGAGTAGGAAGGTGGTGGGGATAGGGAACAACAAGTAAGGAATGGATAATTATCGAAAGTGGTTGATGAAGCTTTGTAATAGGGCTACACGATACAACCAATAGAAGTGGGGGGGGCCAAGGTCAAATTGTATTTCTCGGGAGCGTTGACCGTGTAACATGTAACATGGAAGAGGGCATGATGATGCATTCCTGTGGAAAAATTGTATATCACGAAATTGCGGGTACTGTTTGCTAGTCGTGGAACATTGGAAACACAATCCTGAACCCGCCAGTTCAACAACCCATAATGGAAAAAATTTCTAAGTATGAAACATGGAAAGGGCAGGGCAGAATCAATACACAACACATGTACACTTTCGTGGAGATACAACCAACCTGGGGCTAAGTATTGAAATGAATGACAGATGGTTGGGTTCATGACGGGGCATTCCAACAAACAAATTGTATATAGCGGAACTCTGAGCACTGTTTGCAAGTTGCAAGATATTCAAAACACAATTTTGAGGTCGTCAATCCGGGAACCTGTAATCGAAAAAGTGTCCAAGTATTGAATAGGGAAACGTTGGGCCAAACTTGTTTTCACTAAGGGTCAAATTTTATTTCTCGGGAGTGTTGATCGCAGAACATGTAACATGGAAGAGGGCATGATGATGAATTTCTGCGGACAAATTGTATATCGCAGAATTGCGGGTACTGTTTGTTTGTCATGGAGCATTGGAAACACAATGCTAAGCTCGCCAGTCCGACAACCTGCAATCGAAAAAATGTCTAAGTATGAGACAGGGAAAGGGCAGGGCAGACTCAATACACAACACATGTACAATGCTATGGAGATAAAACCAACCTGGGGCTAAGTATTGAAACAAATGACGGACGATTGGGCTCATGATGGGGCATTCCAACAAAAAAATTGTATATTGTAGAACTCTGGGCACTGTTTGCAAGATGTGGGAGATTCAAAACACAATTTTGAAGCCATCAATCTGGGAACCCACAATTGAAAAAGTGTCCAAGTATTGAATAGGGAAACGCTAGGCCGGACTTGTTTTTGCTAATATATTGAAATTTGTAATAGCTTTGTCATTACCTGGCAATATCTTCTTTGTATGTTTCTGGACAAGTTATGTAGGGATGGTTAGACCTCGAGACTTTTTCATATTAATGACTATATTTAAGGTTGTTGCATGATAGTGTTTTAGTATTAAGCCTTTTTTGTTGCATATTTGGAAAGAAGTACGAGGATGGCTGGAACAATAAACAGTGTCTAGGAATTGGAGATTTCGTGAACCCGCCAACACGAGGATCCGAAATATGGTGACAAGGTCTCCCCATAAGACATGAGGCCCCAACGGTCAAATTGTATCGCTCATAACATTTGAATGCATAATTTGTAACACAGAAGAGGGTACAATGTGGGAGCCCGACAATCAATTTGTATATGGCGGACGTTCGGGTGCTAATTTTTTCGTACCAGTGTGTTCAATTGTCACTAGTAAGACCATAATTAATGTATATTAGGAAGGACGTGAAGTCAGTGGGGATGGAAGGCAGTGACAAATACTTTGAAACATTTGTGAGGCTTGGTAGAGTGAAGATTGCAAGTTCGAGGAGTCTGCGGTGGAATCATAGATCACAGAAGTTTTGATTGCAATATGTATATCACAGAACAAGAAGTAACAGAGTTCGAAAGCACCAACCCGATAACTGCGGCCATAAAATTGGCTATGTATGGAAAGGAACAATGGGCCCGACAATCAATTTGTATATGGCGAATGTCCGGGTGCCAATTTTTTTGTACCAGTGTGTTCAATTGTCACTAGAAAGACCATAATTAATGTATATTAGGAAGGACGCAAAGTCAGTGGAGATGGAAGGCAGGGACAAATACTTTGAAACATTTGTGACACTTGGTAGAGTGAAGATTGCGAGTTAGAGGAGTCCACAGTGGAATCGTAGATCACAGAAGTTTTGAGTGCAATATGTATATCATGGAACAAGAAGCAACAAAGTTCGAAAGCGCCAACCTGAAAACTGCGACCATAAAATTGGCTAAGTATGGAAAGGAACAGTGGTCGGTCGGATTCGTCATGTGAGGATATAGATAGAGATGAATATATGTCAGCTTGTCAATGCTGGAACTCATGATCATAGAAAGGCGACTAAGTATATAACCAGAAAGCGATAATAGAGGGGAAGAAGAAAAGGGAAAAAGGGCTAAGTATGTCACAACAGAACATCTACTATTCGTTTATTAATGGCAATCTTTTCGAACCCCTGGTGAGTTATTACTAGCAAAAGAATAAATTGAAAATCACAGAAGTTCTTTAGGTGCAAGATGTATATGACGGAACATGGGACAAAAGTGCTGCATACCGCAAACCCGGGACCCAATGGTTAGATAATTGGCTAAGTATTGAAAGGGATCGCGGTTGGTCGGGCCGATGGTGTAAAGATATAGATAAAGATAAGCATCTACCAATCTACAAATCCAGGAACAGTTCACAAATTACGTTCAAATCCATAAGCAATAGAAAGAAAAAAAATAGCTGATGACTGGGCTCGTGACGAGGCATTCCAGCAGACAAATTGTATATTGTGGAACTCCAGGCACTATTTGCAAGCCGTGGAAGATTCGAAACACAATTTTGAGGCCACCAATACGAGAACTCGCAATTGAAAAAGTGTCCAAGTATGGAATAGGGAAACGCTGACCCAGACTTGTTTTTGCTAATATATTGAAATTTGTAATAGCTCTACCATTACCTGGGAAGATCTTCTTTGCATGTTTGTGGACAAGTTCTGTAGGGATGGTTAGTCGTCGAGACTTTTTCTTATTAATGACGATCTTTACGGTTGTTGCATGATGGTGTTTTAGTATTAAGCATTTGGTGTTGCATATTTGGAAAGAAGTACGATGATGGGCGGGACACGAAACCGTGACCAGGAATTGGAGATTTCGTGAACCCGCCAACGTGAGGATCGAAAATATGGTCAGAAGGTCTCCCTAGAAGAGGCTAGACCCCGATGGTCAAATTGTATTGGTCGCAACATCTGAATGCATAATGTGTAACATGAAAGACGTGACGATGTAGGATTTTGGTAGTCAATTTGTATATGGCCGAGGTCCGGATGCCAATTGTTTCATACCAGTGTGTTCAGTTGTCACTAGTAAGACCATAGTTAATGTATATTAGGAAGGACGTGAAGTACTTTGAGACAACTTGCAAGTTCGAGGAGTCTGCGGTGGAATTGTAGATCACCAAACTTTTGAGTGCAAGATGTATATCACGGAGCAAGAAGCAACAGAGTTTGAAAGCGCCAACTCGACAACCACAGCCATAAAATTGGCTAAGTATGGAAATGAACATCGGTCGGTCAGATTCATCATGTGAGGATATAGATGGAGACGAAGATATGTGATCCCGACAAACCTTGGAGGTTACGATCTTAGAAATGAGACTAAGTATATAACTAGAAAACAATAATAGACAAGAAGAAGAAAAGGGGAAAATGGCTAAGTATCTCACAGAAGAAAATCCACTGTTTTTTTATTAATGCCAATCTTTTCGAACGCCTGCTCAGTTCTCACTAGTAAAAGAATAAATTGCAGATCATGGAAGTTCTTTGGGTGCAAGATGTATATGACGAAACAGGGGACACAAGTGTTGGATACCGCAAACCCGGGACCTGATGGTCAGATAATTGGCTAAGTACTGGCCAAAAGAGTTTTTTATATTTATTCCGATAATATTCATATTAATATATATTAGTAGATTATTTGTGGTTCAAATGTAAAACATCTTCCAATTTGCAGGATGCTATTCGGTTTGCAAATTTCATTGAAACCAATAAGAAATAGAAAGAAAAAAGAAGAAGAATATATATATATATATATATATATATATATATATATATGACACAACAATTTTGTATATGCACATATATTATCAAATAGAAGAAGCTGTAATATATGGAAATTATTGAACAGGAACATGACGTCAACACTTGAGTTGCCTTGTAATAGTCATTAATTCATTCTATTTACGGGACCCCGAAGAATGAAAGCAGAACGGTTCCTTCCATTTATTTCTCTAAGTATAGGGTAGGTGCCACATAAGTATGGCCCACGACAAATTATTCTTCCATGTAAAATGTAAGGAACGAACAGAGTATCATTTATTTAAATCGAAGTGATGGGAAACAGAAACAAAAGCTTGTCGTCCATGTTTAACGACACACACGCAAAAAAATGTACAAAATAAAATAAAAAACAATACCAGAGATTGGAAAACACCATAAAAAAAACCCGCAAATACTGTATATTCAAATAAGTTGGGTTACAAAATACAAATGAGATTATTTGTTACAATGACTTCGATTTGGCTTCCCGCCGACCAAAAAAAAAATGTACAATAATGGAGCTTGTGGACAATCTTTTATAGATTTCAACTTGACGACAAACTGCTTGATTTGTAAAAAACAACGAGTTGAATATCAATTCTGGGTCATGGACTTAATTGTTGTTGCTAACTAGATCTATCCCAGCTTTTTGAATAGCGTGTCTCTTGTAGATATGGCTTGCCTGCATTGGTTGGTTATTGAACATTCCATACTTTGCTAAGTGTTAATTTCCCTCCGTTGTTGAAATCTTGGGGTTTAAGGTGCTTTGTAATGTTCTTGATCATTGACATCAGAGACAACTTAGAAATGAAATTCATGCCCAATTCAAAGATGAGGGAGTGGTTTTATATGACGTCAGCTTTGGGGGCAACAAATCCTGTTAGGCAACAAAAGCTGAGACAAAAAAGAAATTCAAGTATGTTTTTTACTGTTATTCTCCCTGCATTCGATCCTTTGTTTGGTTGAAAATCCTGCCTGAAGATTTGTATGTTGAACTTCTTTGTTTTATTACTGTAAATTGGAAGGGATGTCCAAGGAAGCTGCAAAATGTATCTCTGTTGAAGTACATAGCTTCTTCCAGCAGCACAAATCTGGCAAGTGTATAAAATGTTGCAAATCACATCATAATATATCGCTCGTCGTAGGGGTGGCAGACATGGCGGCCCACAAAAAAATGGTCTGGAATGTTCAGAAGTGACACCAAATACTACTCCATGCTCGAATATGTAGAGACCTAATTAACTCAATTCTATTAAATCCATAAATTTAAAACAGTAAACTTCTACTTCTACGCAGAAAACTCAGTAATTTCTTTCAATTCAACATATAAGCATGTTAAATTAATTAATGAACAACAATTTCATAATAGACTAAGAATTGCTTAACAGAATAATACAAATTTACCTCTTCCTGATGCTAACTTCTCCGCTGACCCGGTTGTCCAGCTTGCTGCTGCCTTGGCTGATGCTAACTCCCACTAGTCTTGTTGTCCTTCCTGTTGTTGCCTTGTTGCACTGACCAACTCTGCCCAAACCGACTATCCTCCTAGCTAGCTAGGAGCAGCCTGTCCGGCTCCCTAGCTCCAGGAAATCGAAAGGAATCCTGGCCCCCGTGCCCAAAACCCCCAGCAAACCGATGCCCCCTGCTTTTGATTCACCAAAAGCCCCCAAAGCCAAACTCCTCACACTTGCCATCTCCACCCAAATTCCCTCACCAAAACCCTCCTCCCAGTGATGCTTCTTCCCCAAAAGAATGCCTTCCACCATAAGGCTCTTCCCGTCATATTCCCCCTTCACCGACTCTCCCCCTTTCATTAATTTCCTTATCCATTTATTTATTATCTTATCCCCTCATATTTATTATCTTATCTTATCCCTTATTAATATCTTATCCTTACATTTAATGTCCTATCCCTTCCCAAATACGTAAGTCTTTAACAAATTAAAGTTATTAACCCCTTTAATTCTTTACTCAATTAATTAATGAGTCAATTAATAATTAATTAATCCTTGACAAACATGAACAAGTAATTAATAATAATTAATTACTTAATATTATTTAAGAAATAATTATTGTTTAGCTAACTTTTAGGACAGTCAGATTATCAAATTAATTATAATTAATAATCCTATACATCTATTTAAGTAGGGTCGTTACATAATACACTTAGAAGGAAAGTATGAAATTGGATACCCACGAACGTGAGAAACTGTATGCGCGTTTGAATCAACATTCTAAAATTACAAAACATTTTATGCCAAAGTTGTAATAGAATTGACAGATAGGTAGTTTCTATGTCAAAGAGTGTTGAGCGACCTATGGATGCAGTAACAGATTCGACATACAATCCACTTTCAATCACTACTGATACTAATGTTAAGTGTAAGAAGTCGTGCAACAAAATAGCTTAACCGAGATACATGGACATACGAAAGAAAATGCATTGTTTTAATGTCCAATCCCTTGTTGCAATTTGCATTCTTGGGGTTAACACTACCCAAGATGCAATCATATGCACAGGAATAGTAAAAAAAAAAATGTGCAGTAGCGATAGAAAGTTGATTGTATGTGGAGTCTATAACTACATCTAGAGGACAACGAACAAACTTTGACAAAGAATATGGCTTTCTGTGAAGTCTGTTTCCACACCCAGAAGTAGCTCAACAAACTTTGAAGTAGAAACTTGTGTAATTTTAGGATGTCGTTTTAACCACCCATACAGTTTCCCATACTCGCAATGATCCAAATGTATAATTTCCTTCTAAGTATATTCATGAATGAAGTAATAGTTGGCATCATTTTTGAATATTACAGACCATTTTACAAGCAACGGTAAGTGCGACTCCTCTGACGGAAGACAAATTATTGTGTGCTCTGCAAAATTTGACACACTTGCCAAATCTGTGTTGTTGGAAGAAACTATTTACTTCAACGAAGGAACATTTTGCAGACGACCTAAAAATCCCTTCCAACTCCCAGGAAGAAAACAAAGAAGATTAACAAACAAATCTCCAGGCAGGATTTTCAACCAACCAAAGCATCAAACACATGGAGAACAATAATAAGAAGAAACTTGTTTTTTTTTCCTGTCTGAGTTTCTGTTGGCTAACAGAGTTTTTTTTCGATCAAAACCGATGTCACATAAAACCATTCTCTCGTATTTTAATTGGGCTTCAATGGAATCTCTAAGTTGTCTTGCATGTCCATGACCAGGAACATTACAACGAAGGCACCTTAAATCCCAACTCTTTGATGATAGAGAGAAATGGGAATAACTATTTAAAATCAATGCTGGAGGATGACAGTACAATCTTCTGTAGATTTTGGTTTAATTTGTCTTAATGGCAAACACCCTCGATCTTTTCGCTTATTAATGCCAATCTTTTCGAATATGTACGCTGAATAGTCAATAATAGCACACATTAACATTCCCATAACCAAGCAGATTCTCAAATATGACAACCTGTAACATACACACAATATTAAAGGGCGACATGACATCAATACCTCTGTGGATGACACGTTTCTGGATGGCAGCGTGGTATTACAATATTTCACTGTTGCTATGATGATACCTTTAAAAAGATAAAATAGCCAACAATTTTGGCAAATTCAAAATGCACTCAAAATAAATTATAGTATCCATAATATTCACTTGTTTATGCATTTTAATGGGAGACGTCCTCGAGATTTCCACTTATTAAAGCCAATCTTTTCAAACCTGTTTGGTCGGTTGTCACTTTTAAAAGCATAATTAATGTACATTGGGAAGGACAAAAGGTGACGGGGATGGAGAGGATAGGAAAAATGCTTTTAAATTTTTTTGAACCCGGGAATGCGTGAACCCACGAAACTTTGAAGACTCAACTAAGTATGGAAAGGCAGGTCGGACAGACAGATTCATTATAGGTAGAGGTAGTTTTTCCAGTTCGAGGAGTCCGGGGTCGAATTGTAGAGCACGAAAGTTTTGGGTACAAGATGTATACCCCGAACACGGGTTACCAGAGTTCGATAGCACCTATCCGCGGACTGAGTTCATAAAATTGGCCAAGTATGAAAATGAACGACATTCGATCGGACTCGTGATGTGAAGATATAGATGGAGATGACGATTTTCCAGTTTGCCATATTAGGAACCCACGGGCACAGAAACATGACAAAGTATAGAACCGGAAAATACATAACAGAGGGTAAGAACAAAAGGGAAAACAAGAAAGTCTAGAAGATATTGGATAAATATGCAAACAAACGTTGGTTTACCGGACTCGTGATGTGAAGATATAGATGAAGATGACGATTTTTCAAATGGTCACCCCGGGAACCCGCGACCACAGAAACGTGGAAAACCATCGAACCATAAATGCATAATAGATAGGAAGAACATAAGGAAAAAACGGGAAGACTTACAAGAGTAAAAAAAAAGGGAGAGAAGAACTTTATCACTCACACAACAAAACCTACTCTCATAACTATGAACCCATATAAAGACATTAACAATGGGAAAAACATTTCCAGCTATGAAATATATTTTGAACTCGACAAACTTTGGTCCAGGCCATAAGAGATGTAATTTACATCCATCTTAATAGTATTTTCTGGGGAGCCAAGTGTGAAACCATGTAACAACAAATGCAACTACAGATGCAACACCCCAACATTGCAAAGTTTAAGGAAACAAGAGCAACCAACAAATAAAAACCCAGTTAAGAAGCGCCAAAAGGCTCAACTGCAGCCGCAGGACCTGGACACTGCAAAGTTGAATCAAACAACAACAAGCAACATCCAGCGAACCAAGAAGCAAGCACCAACAATTTGACCAGGAAATTCACTGCACAGAAGATTGTATCAAAAAACTCGGAGAAAAATGCATTGTAACACATATGTTAACCAAATATTCCAGGCTGTGAGACCTGCCAGGTAAAATTCAAAGCTGGTAGGACCGTCCAAAGGCCTGCCTCTGTGCAAGCAACTAAGAAAAGTGCGGTTTTCCCGGTTGGTATTTTTCAATACTGGGAGCCATAAAATTCCTCTTGCAATCCATCTTTGTATGCAATTACTACGACCATAGAAGCAGGACTGTAATGTTGTCTTCGTCTTATTCTTGATCGCCAATGTTCGACCCAAAACCTACCTCCATCAGAGCCACAATGACGCACAGGAAAAAGGAATCATATTTTATTCTCACATACAAAGATGTTCTGCAAGAGGATTTCAACCTAGGCATCCCCAACAGTCAAATTTCCCACCTGCAAACTACAGATAGCAAGCGAAGCTAATCACGACACCTAAACCTGCCCATCAACGAAGAACGACAAAAATCCAATGTTCGACACATAACCTACCTCCATCACAGCCACAATGACGCATCACAAAAGGAAATCGTATTTTCTCCTCACATACAAAGATGTTCTTCAAGATGATTTCGACTCAGGCATCCCCAATAGTCAAATTTCCCACCTGCAAACTGCAAATAGAAAGCAAAGCTAAACACTACACCCAAACCTGCTCGTTAATGGGGAACGACAGAAGGGCAGTTCCAATCGCGGTTGCATAACCCCAAGCATGTAAACTACAACAAGACCAACAGGCAAACAAGAACAACAACAACATACAAATAAGAAATCAGTGAACATGCAAGATGCAAGCATGAACCAATGAACCAACAATTCTGTTGAAGAACAATATTGCTGACATTGACTATAGAGAACATCGCATATAAAAATAACACAAGAAAATGTATTGTAATAGGCTTGTTAAGTAAACATTTAAGTCTGCATTTAAGTCTGTCAGAACTGCTCCGTAAACATTTAAGAAAGAACAAAGTGTGACAGATCTCTTATGTGCAAAAAAACATTTATTTTATTATTTTATAACAATAATAAAAAAATATTAGTAACAATAGTTCGAATAGTAGAGCCTATGTAAAATAAAATAAAAAATATTTATTCAAAGGACAAACTAATATGAAGTCAACTTATAAAAAATTGACTATCTATCTTCAAAACTTTGGATATCCAAACATTTCAAGAAAAAAACAACAACTTAGAAATATCGTATATGATAAAAAAAAACTTTGGATATGCTAACATATCAAACATTGGAAATAACGAAGTCGACAATAAGACCTCCAATCTGATATCCAATCAGATCACAACACATATGATTTTTTTTATTATATAAAAATCAATGTTTTTAGTTCCCTAGTTCCAACAATAAATATTATGCAAATATTTGTGGTTAAACGACAAAATAATATGAAGTCAACGATTTATCGATAGATATAGTCCCTCTACGGCTTCGACATGGACTAATAAAAGGTATGATTTTATTTAATTAAAACTTTTATCATAAAATTTTACTCTCAACAAAAGTGAAATTTTGATAATCAAAAAATGATGAAGATCGTTATATTCACCCTCAAAAAATTAAAGTCGTCTATATTTTCGCCAATAGTGGAAAGTTTATTTACAAAATGTTCCACTACAACTTATTTTAAAAAAATTTAAAACTGTAAGATATTTTGTTTACATCTATAAGTTAAAGATTTTAAAAACTTTAGATAGTCGAAAGTTTATTTGGAAAATGTTCCAGTCCAACTTATTTTAAATTTGTAAGACATTTTGTTTGCGTATATAATTTAAAGATTTTTAAAATTTTAAATATATTGTAAGTGGTTGGTATATATAATTTAATTTTTTGAAACAATTTTGTATTGAAAAATAAATAAATAATTTGTTTATATGAGAAAATTTTAGGAGCTATATAGTGTTTATTGGCTAATTTACCATGCTTTTTTCCCAAAAAAAAGATTGACCAATTTCCATTTTTTCTAAAAATAATTTGCTCAAATTTTATAGGATAAAATTATTTTACCTTAAAATTCACTAAAATTTTATACAAACTGTTGGAGCCGCCCTTGTTTTTTCACCTCGCACAAATTTTCAATGTTTGATACTTGAGATCTAAGGTTGTTTTTCTTCTCCTTCCGAAAACATAAAACTCTTAAATCTTGTCGCATGAATAGCAATGCGTTTTCGCTTTCAAAAAAGGTCCATTTTTTCGCAAGAGTGTTTGCTCCCTTGTTTTATTTCGGGATGTCGCCAGTCGGACACTTTAAATATTTGAATTCACGAGTCTCGAGTCGCGAAACTGCGAACTTGTTCTTTCAATCTTTCACCCAAGGCATTGACTATGGTAAACCCTTAACCCTTGATTAGACATTGTCGGAGTTTCGTGCCTCGGCATTCGTCGAGGACAAGTTTTTGTTCTTACAGCCCCGATAGCCGAGAACGCGATAGCTTTTGTGAAAACCTCGGTTGATAACTAAAGGTAAAAAACTAACCACGGTTAAAATTGGTTCTCGGCACATCACCGCTCAGCATTTTCTTTCATAAAGTTAAGGTATCCAAAACTCCGATTCACGAAGTTGCGACATAATTTTATCAAGATTAATTAATCGCCTAATCTAAAGATTTCCTTCTCTTAATTCGAGCCTAATTATCGCCGCATCGCGATATCGCAACTCGGCATATCATTCTCCTAAAAATTTGTCTTCGAATTCCCGAATCACTATATGGCGATTAAGTTAATCATATCATTAAGAATCCGCCAATCACGATTACCATTGATTACATTAAAATCGGCCCTCGCTGTATTGCGAGTTAAAGAGTCAAAACGCGAAAACAAAGTTCGCGATGCAACGAAAGGCGAGGAAGTTTTTTAAGTCAATAAGATTTGTAATACTTTAAAATTAAACAGAATACATCCCACGCTTCAAGGTTGGTGCATTTCACGAGGTATTTATTTATTTACTCTCCATAACCCGAGTACATGTCAAGCCGCCCAATATTCATGACATTAATGAGAAATTAGGGTAAATCCACGAAGGAAATAAGATCGAATTTTTTCAATAACTTTGGTTTATTCACGATTTGACAGACTTATGTCAAAGGTACATGATTTTCAAATATATACAAGATTTCGTTTTATTTTTTAAACATTTCTTATTAACACATAGAGCTCGCCTTTCCCCGAGGATACTCATTTTCCGCATGTATACACAGGTTTACTGCAGAAGAGCAAAACAACGAGCTTCAGCTATTGCGCCAAGAAGAGTAGCGAAAGCGGGTGTCGAGGTTGCAGCACAGGGTTCGGACAGTGTCTCAGATACTTCTCCTCGGACTGGCGGCTCAGTAGACACTTGGTCGACTATCTCAGATATTCTGAAATCCGGGCTGATAAACTGCCCAAACTCAAATGACGATGACATTGATATTGTAAGGGATGACCTGAACACTAAGTACAAGACAATTGTTCAGTCGGGGATGCACCTGGTTGCAACCAGACCTCGGTTGCTCCCATACTATGACATGATCTGATGGGCATTGGATCATGTCGACTTACCCACCAGAACCATCATAAATGACCGACGAAACACGGTCGGGACTTTCAGACCAGAGCATATCCAGTCTATGTATAGGCTGCCAGCGACTTCTGAATATATATACTGTAGTGAATTCCTACAGGAATTCAAAAAGAAGGAGTGCGAAGAATATGATAAAACCATGGGTGGTTTGATAAAAGACTGGGTTTCGCACTCCGCAACATTTAGAATAAATGATAAGGGCGTGTATTCAATTTCTTCACTGGAGCCACCATTCATATATGTGGCAATGATGGCGTGCCGACTTTTCGGCAGTGAGGATACCACACATTTTTACATCCGGTGGGTACCTCTCATCTTTTGGGTAGCAGAAGGTAGCTCATTCAATTGGTCGAAGATGCTCTCCAATAGTTTGTTCGACAGGGTCACAGAGTACCGGGAGAAAAAAACAGCCGGGAGGGCATCCAGATTCTTCATGTCCGCGTATATCATGGACGCAATTTGCTCCATGACGCCTTTCCCTTTAATGAATTGGGCTTGGAGTCCAACCGAGGAAAAAACTGTACATGAGTACCATGATAAGTTGTGGGAAAATAACGCAACTAAGTTTATTTATGAGATTTTCAATTGGGTGATGGTGCCCCTGCACGTCGCCATTTTTGGGCTTACACCACCCCGCATCTCTGATAGTATTGCTGCGAATTTGAGTCCTATCACAGACTGGTACGTAGAGGAAGAATTCTCCTATTTGAGAGTTTTCGGAGCCACTGTTCCTCCTCTGGCGCTCCCACAATTCATCCCCGACAAGCTAGCCTGTCGCGAGATTGCTCGGCAAACAGTAATCGGCGGAGTGAGCAAAGAGCTCAAAGCGTCGGCCAAGAAGGTATGGCCATCTTTCCCTATTCGGCTGAATTCATATTCATTATTAGATTTTGGACATGCTAAAGCTGAGGCTGCAACCATTGAAGACTTGAGCCTAGTCTCTATCAAGTACAAGAAGCATGATCCTCAGGGGATCGTAAGCACTCATTTGGGAAATTGCGGATTAAAGAGGTTCGAACATGAATATTCGCCCTCGGATGATGTTTTCCGAGCGGCGAGGTCCTATTCAGAAGTGCAATTTCGAATCAGATCTTTGGCACCCGAAGACAGGGCTTCTGTTCTAAAATTTCAGGGACATAGGAGAAGATGTCTTCCCGTTGTGTTGGGAGGTTTGGGACTTTCTAAGGATAAAGAAAAGGAGGCCGGAAGTTCTGCGGGGCAGACTTCTAATCCCGAAAAACGTCAGGAACAAAATCCCAAACAGGGAAAAAGTCCCGAGTGAGAGAAGAGTCCTGAGCAGGAGAAGGATCCAGAAAAGAAGAAGAGTCATGTGCGGGAGGACAACCCCGAAACAGAAAAAGAGGTTACTGATCCTCCCAAGGAGTATAGTCCTGAGGTGGAAATAAAAGACACAGACCCACCAAAAACTCAGAATCTGGAGGCAGGGACTAAGACCTCTGATCCCCCGAAAGAGCAAGATCCACTCAACACACCAGCGAAGGCGGCAAAGCAGATCGGACAACCCATCACCTCTGTCACACCCTTGCAGTCAGCACAGGGTGGCATTAATGAGGGATGGATTTTTGGGGAAGAACTAAGACCTATAAGGGCAGAGGAACTCCCCCCTAATGATTTCTTTTTTGACAGAAAAAGGAAAGTTGTAGTCAAGCAGGAATTTCATCAAGAGGGAGAGTCCACTGTTAAAAAG